>VYZU01055457.1:24886-40465 GCA_013401355.1 Ceyx cyanopectus | reverse complement strand
CTAATCCTAAACCCTAACCCTAACCCTAACCTAACCCTAAACCTAATCTTAAAACTAATCCTAACCCTAACCCTAAGCCGTAACTCTAACCCTAACCCTAACCCTAACCTTCCCACCTATAATTAACTAAAGTGAAAGTGAAAATATATATTAGATCTCCAGTAAACTGGTGGAGAATATTTTGTACCAGTATGATTTGGATCAGATTTCCTGGAGAAACTACAGGAGCATGTAGATCATCAGGCCTGGCACTGAGTAATAGGGATTCATTTAAAGAGAATCTGCTGGCATGGAGTGGAGGCAAATGTAGGAATTATCCTGAAATTCAAACAATAATCACTTTTCTATACCAGGAAGCAGCACAGCACTTTCTAAACCCACAGGTGCAGTTCTGTCCCATATAAAACAACCCAGTCATTTCCAGTGCAGCAGACAGTGTGGATGTTCCTCATCCTTGTGCACTGCTGGGAATTGTCTCCTAAGGAACAAGCCTGTGAAGGCAAAGGGACAAGTAAGATTTTCCTTTTTCTGCTCTATTTCAGATGTTGGATCTCACAGCTTCATCAAGACTGTGCCCAGTCAGGCATCATGTCTTAAACATAATTTAAAATCACTTGAGTAAAGCAGCAAGGTAATGACTGAAAAAATCCTGACCACTGAGAGCTCTGAGGGTTCTGGGCTGAGGTCTCAGCTCTGGCTGCTCTGTCCCTCCTCCAGGAGGGCAAGGACATTCTGTGTTGTGCTGCCAAGGATCAGAGCACCCATTGCTTCATTTGAGCTGCAGCTGGTGGTTAACTGGCTCTTCAGAGACTTTAGCTGGACAGTCCTTTTGCCTTTCAAAACAGCAATGAAAAGACCCAAGAGATTCAGACCCCACTGTGCTCACCTGACTGTGTTCAGTTCTCTGCAGCCTGCATTAAATCAGGTCAGAAATGTGCACGTGGAGGATGCAGAAAGAGTGGCTCTTGCCAACTGTCTGGTTCTCTGGTGTCAGCTCTGGCTTTACAAAATGTTTCAAATGAATCATTTTCTGCCCTTTTAGCTATTCCTTGCCAGAAGTGGTGCTCAGTTTTGTATTAAATAACACTGAATTCTTCCTAACCCCATCACTCCCCAAATATCTTTCCTCATGGTTTTGTCTTCAGAAAAACACAGGGAGGTTAGAAAGGTTTGTTTTTCTGAAGGGAGAGGCACTCCAGATGCTCTGATGCCAAATATTAAAGCACAGAGAGCTGCCAGCCACGTTCCCATGTTGGTGTCAGTTCCAGTACAGTCAGGAAGTGATAAACTCCCTGCAAGTACTGCCCACAGATGTCACAACCACTGTAAGCAAAGCAGGGTACAGGAGATAAAACCACCTGGGATGATTGAACTGTAAAATTCAGAGGCTGTAGAAACCTGGAATCCTGCCTCTGAGGGACCACTCAAGAAAAGATGGATGAACCAAACATGATCCTGAAGATTTTTCATGCCCCTGGGTGACCCTGATTAAACAGGCTTTAAAGGATTTTTATAGTAGGAATAAAACAGAGAAAAAGGTCTCTGGGTTTTACTGAAAAGAAACATTTTCATAATAGTTAGGCACCCCCTCTAAGAGTTAGGATCAGCTTTTAGTGTTTTAATACCTCCATGAAGGGTTTTGCAGAATGGCTGCAATCACATTGTATAAATATTTAGAGGAGGGCCTGGTACCATTATTTCCCTGGCTTGGGAGGCCTTTGCTCTTCAGCAGTTTATTTAATGGAAGTAAAAGTGCTTTTGAGTTCTGTTTCAGATGCCAATATAAGTTTGGCATACATTCTGTACAGCATTTTAAGAAAAGCCCCAAACAGAAATCTTGGGGTTTAAAGCTTGTGGCTGAGATATGTGATGATAACTTGAAATATTTATCAGTGGAAAGAGGGTAACAAAGGAAAATGTGAGAATTCAGCCTCCCAGGGTGACTGTTGGACAGGGGCATTGGTTCCTTCAAGAGATACATCATTTTCCTATCAGTTTTTCAGCCACCAGTCTCTTTCTGTGGCCTCTGTAACTCTGCTTATTGTAGATGGGAAGATCTGCTGGTTTACTTATGTAGGGTGATGTAAAATAGCATTTTTCATTTGGGGTCTCATTCTGAGTTGGGGTCTTTTTTCCCCTTCATATGCCAAGTTTCCACAGAAGATGCCTGTAATAGGGAACCCTCTGGAGAGAAGCTGCCAGAACAGGAGCAAGCACCCAACTCCCCCATTTTAAAGTGGAATAATCTCTGCCAATCAGCATAAAACTCCTAAGCATAAGAAGGCCTTCAGTCTAGAAATCCTGCAGCCTGGCTTCACAAATACATTAAATCCTTCTCTTAAGCACTAATGCTACTTAATAAAAGTTTTATGAGCAATGTACATTTCAGAGTAAATTTTCATATCCATTCTCATTTGAAAAAAGAACATCAAGGAGCAAATGTGTTCGTGGCAGAACCAAGGAATTCAGCAGAGTCACAGAGATGGCACAGGCCCCATCTGAAAGGGGCAGAGACTGGTGATTAGGCAAAGTGACCAGTGGGGATGGGATTCAAAAACTTAATTCACCATGAAGGACTTGAAAGGGAAGAAAATTCCCCCAGGTGAGCTGAGCTTTTTCCTCTGCCTGGAGGGGTGAGGAGAAGGAGCCTGGCTGGATGCTGCTGCTCTGTGTAAGAGGTGGCTGAGCTGTACATCTGGGATGCTCTGTTCAGATGCTGACCTGCAGGAGGTACCGTTTTCTTCAGAGACTCTTAGGGAATTCCTTAGGACCAGCAGCAGCCTGTGTCTGTGTAGATGGGAGTACTGGGGAGCAAAAGGAGTTGGAATCAGAACCATGTCCAGGGGTGGGATGGATTTGCTGTAACACTGATACCCACCCTAACTTCAGACAGCCTGGGGCAGTGGGACAGACCCACTGCTAGCCCAGTGCAGGTGCTTTGGATACCCCTGGCATCTAAGGAGGCACCAGGTGCCTTCACTGAGCAACTGAATTACTGCCCTCCTGACAGGCAAAAAAAGGAGCCTTTTTGTTTTCAGTCTCCTGTTGCCAGCACTCTGTAGTGGCTGCTTTATTACAATTAAAATGTTGTCCTGCTGTGCTCCTCACTGCAGTTTTCTGTGCCCATCTGTTGTCTCTTGTCTCTCTGGGACAAGGAACAGTTGGAAACTGCTTACAAATTATGTTCAGATTCACTGAATAGTTCCCAGAGGGGGACAGAGGAGAAGGGAACCTCTTTTTCCTCCTGCCTTACAAAGTTAGGGCTTGGTAAGGAATTGGTTGCTGCAGTGTTTGGGCAGAATACAAGATGCCAGTCACCCATCCCTAGCAGACAGAAAGCAGCAGCATGAGCCTCTCACTGACCATCAGGCTGCTGAGTAGTCCAGAGTGAGCATCCTTCTCAGTCCCTCATGTTGGAGCCAGGGTGTCTGAGGGAGAATGGTGCTGGTCCAGTGGGCAGGGCTGTGAGGGAGATGGATAAGGGATTTCCAGGTTGACTTGTGCACTTTTTACTTGTTTGTACCCTTATACCCTTAAACGACCTGTTTCAAAAGATGATGGCAGTTAAAAAACAATATTACTTTTGTTGTTTAGAATAAGGTATAGTTATCAAATTGCTTGGCTGGGTGTGCACTGCTGTGGAAGAGAAGACCAGCTGGCTAAAGGAAAATGTCAAACTCTTCACTTTGAGTGCTTCTGTAGAGGTTTAAATAATAACATGAAGGAAGGTGTGAATCCTCTCATTCTCATGGAGAGATACTCACTCAGGGCTTTTGTCTCTTGCAGGAATCTTCTTTATGTCTATCCTCAGAGCCTTAACTTTGCCAACCGCCAAGGCTCTGCCAGGAATATCACTGTAAAAGTCCAGTTCATGTATGGAGAGGATCCCAGCAACGCCATGCCGGTGAGGAAGGGCTGTCTGCCCCCTGGGAGATGAGTGCCAAGGAGTCACCAGCATCCTGGCTGTGTCAGCTCTGGGGTGGCCAGCAGGACTAGGGCAGGGATCACCCCCTGGACTTGGTGCTGGGGAGGCCACCCCTCAAATTCTGGGGTCAGTTGCAGGTCCCCTCACTCCCAGCAGGACGTTGAGGGGCTGGAGTGTGGCCAGAGAAGGGCAATGGAGCTGGGGAAGGGTCTGGAGCAGGAGTGTGGGGAGGAGCAGCTGAGGGACCTGGGCTTGTTGAGCCTGGAGAAAAAGGAGGCTCAGGGGAGACAAGAAGAACTGGCCTCAAGTTGCCCCAGGGGAGGTTGAGGTTGGAGCTGAGGAACAATTTTTTCCCCTCCAGGGGTGTCCAGGGCTGTCCCAGGCTGCCCCGGGCAGGGGTTGAGTCCCTGTGATCCCTGGAGGGGTTTCCAAGCTGAGGGCCATGGGGCAGTGATGCCCTGGCAGTGCTGGGTTCATGGTTTGGCTCTATTATCTTAAAAATCTCTGCCAACCATAATGATTCTATGGTTCTGTGATACACATCTGCATGACAAGCAGCTGCAACTGTATGCAGATGTAACTGTGTGCAGATGTAACTGTATGCAGCTGCAGACTGGTGAATGGAGCTTTAATTGTCTCCGTGGGGTTATACAACAAAATTTTGGCACAGTTTTATAGGGGGATTTCTATAGTTTGTTTTTTCTCCTTTGTTCTTTTTTGCAGGTCATCTTTGGCAAGTCTAGCTGTCCTGAGTTTTCCAAGGAAGCATACACAGCTGTAGTATATCACAACAGGTAAAGCACATGGCAGCTTCTGGAGGTACACCAACCCATGTGGATAGTGTGTTTACACCCAGAGGAGGTTTTCCCAGTGTGAAAGTGGAGTAACTCACCAGAGACTCTGCCTCACTGTTAATCATTTAATGAGGACTATCTGGGTAGCACTCCCAGCAACTGCCCTGGCAGTCGTTACTGTTGTGTGAGGTTTGTGAGCACTGGGAGATGGAGTCGTTGTTTGCTCTGGTACAAAAGAGCATTGTGCCAGGGGCTGTGATCCTGAGCACGTAGCCCAGCAGTTGCTTTAAGTACAAGCTTCACACTAGTAAAGATTCTAAGTGATAAACTCAACATTAGCATGTGCTCCATTATTTTGCTGGAACCTTTTAGGTTGTGGTTCTAAATTGGAGGTCCTTGGTCTTGACAAGTATTTCATTGCAGCATGGGTGAGGAGTGCTGGATTTGACCTGAACATGTTGATAGTGTTTGCAGTTGTGCCAGGGAGAGTGTACTGCTCAGACAGTCCTGTCCTTCAGGCTTGGCCATGTCCACCTTGAGCCAAGAGCCTGTTGCTCATGGGGGAGCAGCATGGTTCAGGGTGATTGTGTGAAGAGGGGGCTGCTGCTGTGAGTTTTTGTGCACTGTAAATGCACATGCCAAGGTTTGCCAGTCCTCGGTGATCAGAGAGTGAAGTTTTCATCCTTTGGGATAGCCCACATACTTCCCTTCAGGCACTTTCACTGAAAACATTTAGTCTTAAGCCTAAGACAGTGACTGAATTGAGGGTCTGATCTCTGCACAGATCACCTGATTTTCATGAGGAAATCAAGATAAAGCTTCCAGCCACTTTAACTGATCACCACCACCTGCTTTTTACCTTCTACCATGTCAGCTGCCAACAAAAACAAAACACCCCCTTGGAGACTCCAGTCGGATACACCGTGAGTGTCTTTCAGCCTTTATGTTTTTTCAGCATGGGACATATTCATAAACCATTTGGCTGCAATTTGTTTCACATCTGTCAACTCACACACCTGAGAATTTGACAGCCAAGCCTGTAAATTTCAAGAAGGCCTTAAGATTCAGTGTGTGGTTTGGTTTTGTTTTGACTCCTTCTCGCAGTGGATCCCGATGCTTCAGAACGGGCGGTTAAAGACGGGTCAGTTCTGCCTCCCTGTTTCACTGGAGAAACCACCACAGGCTTATTCAGTCCTTTCTCCAGAGGTGAGTTGTTCTTCATGCTGGAAATCACTTCTGCTCAAAAATGAATGAATGTCCATAGCTGTGTGTGCATGTGTATTTCTAACTCTTAGATTCTTTCTGAAGTGCTGCTCAGACTGATGTGTGACACGAGAATAAAAGGGAAAGAAAAGGCAGTTGTCATTAGAAGAGCCTTAGCTCTGCTTTCTGTCACATCCTCACTCATCTTTCTGTCAACCTGCAGGTTCCACTCCCTGGGATGAAGTGGGTGGATAACCACAAAGGGGTTTTCAATGTGGAAGTTGTTGCTGTATCATCCCTCCACACACAGGTAAATGTTAAGAGCAGTCACTGTACTGAACAGCATTTGGTGGTCATTTGACAGTTGCCACCTTGTCAAAGTTGATGCTGTGACGAGTCTAATAATTACTTGTAGTGAAATGACAATCTCATTTTCAGTTCTGAGCCAGCAGCCCTGTTACTCCACGTTCTGCTGTAAGTATATTGGAGAAGTTCTGCTTAAATATATGAGCAGTTTGGCCTTTATTCACAGGGGGTGAATGGCCAACAGTGTTCTCAGACCTCAGACTGTTGTATTTAGTACAACAGATCTAACATGCAGTCCAGGCCTATGATGTTCTCTTGTTTTTCCTTTTCCCTTCTGCCTCTTATTTCTCCAGGTATTTTTCATCTTTCTTTGACCTGAAAAGAAAGATGACAGTTGTTTTGACTAACTAGCTTTTGTTTTATGGATTTCCAGTGTATCACCTGATGGTTTTTGTGTATTGTGTTGTAAGCAGTGATATGCCACTAGTGCATTTTTGTCTGGTTTTCTAAGAACACACAGTCTGTGGGTCCTCTGCTTTTGCCCTGGCAACCTCTGTATGTCACCTGATTTCAGTTGAATTAGATGTAGGGGCAGAGCTCTCAAAGATTTTGAGTTTCTGCTGACTTTGTGGGATTAAATGCTCAGAAGAATGAGATAGAAAATCCATCCATGAGTTACATACCCCTAGGAAGTGGAGCTGCTTTTGGAGCTTCTTCCTCATTATTGTTTCTGTTTTGCTTGTGTGTAGGACCCTTATCTTGACAAGTTCTTTGCACTTGTCCATGCTCTGGATGAGCACATGTTCCCTGTGCGAATAGGAGACATGAGAATTATGGAAAACAACTTGGAAAATGAACTGAAGAGCAGCATTTCAGCTTTAAATTCCTCTCAACTGGAGCCGGTAGTGCGATTTCTTCATCTCCTGCTTGACAAACTGATTCTTCTGGTAGTAAGACCTCCTGTCATTGCAGGCCAAATAGGTATTCTATTTAAGTTTTATGGAGAATTACATGGCTGAAAGTTTGACACTTCCAATTTGATCATATTTATGTAGAAATGAAAAAGTCCATTTTTATGATGTGTTTTAGTGCCACTAATATACCATTGAGCTTCAAAATAAAACACGCTGGCATCCAGGTCAGTGGTGAAACACACAGGAGCAATATTTCATACCAGGATATTAATACAAAGGTTTTCAAGAATAACTAGTAATTTGGTGTCCAGAAAGGGGCCTGACTTTCCTGAGTTGGATGCTCAGCATTTTCTTAGTGCTGTCTCCTTCCTGACATTCAGAAACTTAAGAATTCCAACCTTACTAGTCACCTTGGAGAATCTTGAAGTAGGTAAGATAAGAAGATACAGATGCTGTATGTTCCTCTAGCTGTTGTGGATCCAGTGCTGAAAAGAATCAGCATGAATAATCCCTCCTTTTGCTCCCTGTTATGGGCTGTGCTCTGGCAGTACAAAAAAGTTCTAAGTGGAAATCAAGATGAGGTCCTTAGTATTTAAATAATGGTTGAGGGTTTCCATAGGAAACTTGAGTTGGGATGTGATGGAATGTAGGTGTCTAAGACTGCATTAAAAACAGCAGTTGTTTCTTCTAGGAAGGTTATCTTGCTAGGAAATAATTCTACTTGAATTTTTATTTTAAAGACTTTTCAGTGCTATATTGGTTTAGTTTGTCTGTGTGGAGCATTGAGTGTCTAGTTTTAAGAACCAAAGATTTGCAGTCTCCAGCTGCTGTCTGCTTCATCCCTAATTTGTTTATTGTCTACCTTGGTCCCTGTATAAATTTCTGTATTCATTTTTAGAACAGATTTTTTTTCTCAAACCAGAATGGAATTGTTCTTTTTGATACAGTTTATATTTTGGCTAAGGCTTAACTGGAGGAAATAACTTGAGAAAAGCACGATGAATGTATCCAGAGGATATTATCCATCAATTAAACAAAGACTTGATCTTGTTACCACTGCAGCTGATGACCAAAGTTGGGCTGATTCCAGAAATCAGGCCTAAATTCATTAATTTTGTTATTAATAAAAGTGGAAGCCAATCACTGCAGCACCTGTCCTCCTATCAAGCTGTTTATCAGACCTAGCTCAATACCAGGTTCACATTGTAATGAGAAATGCTTGCTGTAAATGCTCTTAACCAGCCTCACATTTATCCTTCAGAAGGTGGATGAAATGCAAGTTTAAGATTTGCTCCTGAGCTCTGCTGCAGTTTAAAACAAACTCCTCACTTCATACTTACAGTTAACCTGGGCCAAGCATCTTTTGAAGCCATGGCATCCATCATAAACAGACTTCACAAGAACTTGGATGGCAACCAGGACCAGCATGGCAGAAACAGCCTTCTTGCTTCCTATATTTATTACGTTTTTCGCCTGCCCAATACCTACCCCAACTCACCATCACCAGGTACCTCCTTTCTCGTGGTATTTTGACTCACAGTTTGTTCAAAGCAGGCAGAAATTGCTTTGCTGGCAGGTGCTTCTGAGCTCCAACTGCATGGCTGGTTCCCTGCCAAGCCTTTATTAACTTTCTCTCTGATCCAGTGTAGGCATTTACAAGACCAGTTTTAATTACTGTTAGCCATGTCAGGGATTTAACCATTTCATGGCCTTAAAATAACAGTGTCACTGCTGAAAGACAGAGGCTGAGTTATGGCAAAATACTGGGGGTTTTCTGCTTTGTTTTCTGTGGTGAGTAGACAAATGTGGTCCACTCTTGGCCTGTCCTGCTTCCCAGTCCCCTTCACTAGTACTTTCAGACTTTGATCTGCTTCCAGCAGAAGTGGATGCACTGGCAAAGGAGTGTGCAATACTTGAAAACACATGGCTGGGTGAAGGAGGCAGACCAATGAATTCCACCCCTGCTGAGAACAAGGGCTACATCAGCATGGGGGAAGAGAATGGTGTGAATGACAGCCACAGAAAACTGGGCTTCAGAAGGAGTGTTGTCCACAGCACTTCTTTCTTGTGTGGAGTGGAAACCTCTCAGAGGGGTTGGGAAGGTTGTGACCTTGAAATTGTGCCCCTGGGATGGTCTAATGGGGTGTCCCTCTGTGTCCCCAGGATAATCTGATAGGGTGTCCCTCTGTGCCCCTGGGATGGTCTAATGAGCATCTCCCTGCTGAGGAGAGGCTGAGAGAGCTGGGGCTCTTTAGCCTGGAGAAGAGGAGATGAGGGGGGAGCTCATCAGTGTCTATCAGTATGTTAAGGGTGAGTGTAGGGAGGATGGAGCCAGACTCTTCTCAATGTCATCCAATGACAGGATGAGAGGCAATGGGTGCAAGTTGGAGTATAAGAGGTTTACGGAAAACACAAGGAGAAACTTTTTCATGGTGAGGGTGCCAGAGCCTGGCAGGGGCTGCCCAGGGAGGTTGTGGAGTCTCCTCTGGAGACACTCAAGACCCACCTGGATCAGTTCCTGGGTGACTTGGTCTAGGTGCCCCTGCTCAGGCAGGGGGGTTGGACTAGATGATCTTCTAGTTCCCTTCCAACCCCTAACATTCTATGATTCTGTAATGGGGTGTCCCTTTGTGCCTCTGGGATGGTCTGACGGTGTCCCTCTGTGCCCCCCACAGGTCCTGGGGGCTTGGGGGGCTCCGTGCACTACGCCACCATGGCCCGCTCCGCCGTGCGTCCAGCCAGCCTGAACCTGAACCGCTCCCGGAGCCTCAGCAACAGCAACCCCGACATCTCCGGCACCCCCACGTCCCCCGACGACGAGGTTCGCTCCATCATCGGCACCAAGGTACGCGGGCTCAGGGGCCTCCTGCAGCTTCAGCATCTTCCCTCTGGCCTCTCTAAACAGGGAAGCTTTGGTGGGTTCTTTCCTAAGAAAAAATGGCCTTTCTCAGGCTGGTTCTGGCATTTGCTGATCATGCTCCTTGAAAAGAGTTGTTGATCTCTCTCTGGCTTGTTGGGGACCAACCTGGTTATTGCCACCAGTGTGGAGTCCTCCTGGAATTGTCTCCCCAAGACTACTAGGACAGGAATGGTTTCACTGCCTCACTTTTCATATGGCCAGCAGCTGTACCCTCTGACCAGCTCTGTTATGTCTCCCCCAAACCTTGCATCTCCCAGCACCTCACTGCCCTCTGATCCCACTCTAACCTCCCAGACCAAACCTCTCTCCTGTGCACTCAGCACTAACAGCTGCTCAGATTCTTTTTCTGCTACACACATCCAGAGCCAGTGTCTCACACACAGCAGGAATATTCCAGGTCCCTTCATGGGCCAGAGAGGATTTTGGATGGTTAGAGAGTGAACCATAGTCCAACCAGCTGAGCTGCTCTGTGGGTTCATGGTGTGCAAACTCTGCACCCCCACTGACTACGCACACCTAAAAGTGACTTTCCAGTGTGGGTGCATCACAGTATCTGCCACAGTCTCAATTGTCTCCTGAAGGCTCAGCATGTGCATCTCCTGCAGAAGGACCTGACTCTCTCTGGTGACTTCTAAATGCACAGGATGCTACAGTCCCAAATTGGGCACTTCAGTTTCATGCCTAAAATAGGTGGGATGAGCCCAGGCAAAGCTGCAGTGTTGGTAATTCCCTTCCCTAAGGGAGTGCCTTAGCTTGTCTGAGGTTCTCCTTTTTAATCTTCAAGCTGTGATAATTTAGACCAAGATGAGATGCTTTCCTACCTTCATTATCCCAGCACAGGTGAATTCCTGAGCCCTTTCAGAGATCTGTTGTGCTCCATCCTTTGGAAAATCAGTGATCAAACTGGTTAATAAAACCATCATCCTGACCAGGTAGACTTGACACTGGTTGGTGCTGGGTTTTGTAAGAGCAAGGAAAACAGTTTCAGAAACAAGTTACCAATTTTAAATGAATAACAATGTAATTTGCTGACCAAATAAGAGTGGGTAGGCAAATCGTTATTTTTTACATCAAAGTCTGGACTTAGAAGTCTTAAAATATTTTAAAGACCACTTCAGTAGCTTGCTAATTAAACTACCCTGACCTTTTGTGAAATGCCATAGGCACTGATGTGCATATGGAATTTACACAGGCTATCAGAAGTTTAACACATGCTGGCTTAGTGAATAATGTCACAATACAAAATGAAGAGAGATTTAATTCTAGAGATGTACTCTAGGCTTTAAAGAAAAAAACCTATTCTGTGAATAATTGTTGAGGGGAAAGTTCCCTTTAGGCTAGTCTGAGCATCAGAGATTAAACTCAGTCTGACTATGGAGACTTTTTGGTTGAATATCATTATTCCTGCTTGCTAATATCAAGAGACAAAAGACACATCTTGAGATGCTGCTGAAAAGATTACAAGGGTGTAAAAATCCTGTTTCTTCAAATAATGGCTTAAGCACATATATCTAAATAGGGAACCTGCCCTACAAGTTAGAATCTGTTTGTGGTAGATTTTCTCCTTTAAAAAAACAGTGTTTTATTGTTTGAGGAAGTCTTTGGAGCCCAGTCCTGCATTGTTCTTTATTGTAATGTAAGATATGTATAGATTTGGTAAACATGCTTTAACTCTTCCCTTCATCAGCTTCTTACTTCAGTTTGAAAATTGAAATAGTCATCCCCTTTACAGGATTTGGAAAATGAGGGGAGATTTGAGGTCTGTCACTTATTTTGCCCTCATCTGTGAACTGAGGCCATGTAAATTTTACTCCCTAATACAGCAAATTTATTGTCTAGAAAGATCTATGGTGAGATTTTACACCTTTAAGGGTTCCTGAAATGTTGGAGATGTGCTGGGAAAAAAAAAAACCAGAAAAGATTGTGTAGTTGTGATGCTCTGACAGTGGATTTTCACAGATGGATGTGAGGTTCCTGCATGGATCCAGCTGCAGGTTGAACCCTGGGGATAAAACAGAATTTAACAGCAGTTTTGTGAACATCTGAGTGATTCTGCCAAGAAGTAAGAAGCTCTTGTGCCCTTTTATTTTCCAAAGAGGGAAGAATCTTTTCCTTTCAGGTTTTTACTGAGTGATTTCTGCTTCTGCAAACATGGCATATATTTAATTTCATCCCCAAACCCAGAGTGACACGATTAGAAAGCTGGTGAGCAGAAATGTGAGTGTGATAAAGGTGTTTTCAAAATTAGACCTGATTTTACAAAACATGAGCTTAGTTCAGCATTCTGCAAAGTCCATTCGACTTCAATTTACTGTGAGCAAAATAAAGCATGTTTATGGGTCTGAGCAGGGCAGAGAGCTTTGATTTATTTCTTCCCCAAAGTAATTGAGATTAAAACACTCTCTATATGTGCGTTCACTATTTTTTTTATTGGACATCTTAAGCAAAATTACAGCACTGCTGGAGTCTGCATAGAGGGATTAATGGCTCCAGTCCCAGCTTACAGCTCTCAACTGGGCTCAACCTTGGGGTAGATTTTTCTTTGCTGAGAGAAACAGATTGTGAGGCTTGGTGGGATTTGCAGCTGTGATGAAATGGGCTTCACCTTTGCTTTGTGCACTGGGAAAAAACCCTAAGCTGGCACAGCTCAGATGAAAGCTCTCCATCAAGTGAGGGTCAAAGCCAGTGTGTGGGATTTGTACAGAAGTGCTTTTTGGGTGTGGAATTGCAAAGTTGCCTCCAGCAGAGTTGGTCTCTGGCACCCAGGAACATCCACTGGATGCTTCTGACTTGGGAGCAGACTGGGTGACAAACACAAGTTGAAATTTTTCCTTTTCTTCATTCTGAGAGGGGAAGTGAGCAGAGAGAGAGGAGGGATCCACAGTAATTTTGCCCATATTATCCATTGCAGTAAAATTGGGAGTCCAAACTAATTTGAGCCTTCAAAAAGCAGGGTAATATTTCCAAATATTTTGCTTGGCAAAGCAGGCTAGTTCCAGAAAGGTTGTGCCCTTTGCTCTGCCACACTGCCCAGAGAACACACCTGAGTGTCCATGTGAAACCCTGTTCATGGGGTTCCATGTGTAGGAAACCTGTGAGAGCTGACACTTGGTCTCTTCAAAGTTTCTCAGTAGAGCTCATAAACTGTGGAGTGCCAAGCCAGCCTAGTGCTGGAACCTTCAGAGAGCATCCTTTGTGGTTTTCACATCTGCACCAGTTTTCCTTGGTCACCCTCCATTCTGGCTCCATCCACTGAAGTGTCTGGGCTTAAACTGACCAAACTAAGTGAGATTTTTTCAGGAGGGGGATAGTTTTTGGAATGTCAAGATAGGACGGGTGGGCACCAGAGCTGTTGCCAGTATTGATGTGGTGTAAGTATGAGATGGGATATAAAAGAATCCTCTGGACTCCTGGGAGTTCCTGCAGCTCTAACTGATGATGTGTTTCCAATCTTGATTGCTTTTGAGGACTAAACTTTGACTGCTGTATGGCATGCAACGTGTAATGTTTCTCTCCTTTCCCAACTGCTTTCTATTACATGCCCAGGGTTTAGACCGCTCCAATTCCTGGGTAAACACTGGTGGTCCCAAAGCAGCCCCATGGGGATCCAACCCCAGCCCAAGTGCAGACTCGACACAGGTGGTGTCTTCGGTAGAGGTTTTTCTGACTTTGTTTTCCGTGATGTTTCCCTGTAGAATATCCTCCTTTCAGTGTATGCTCTTGATTTTGGTGGTTTCTCCTTCCTTTTTTTTTTTTTTTTCCCCTTTCTTTATCCCTTGAAAACTTTGTTTTCTTTTACAAATGAGCATCTTCTCCCCCACCACCTCACCACACTGCATGGAAAACCTCAAAACCCGTGAACGTGTCCCCTCTTTCATTTCAGTGGTTGCTGGTCTGTGAAATGTAAATGCTGTGACTGCTTTTCTTTTATTTTCTTCTCTATAACACTACTTTCAGCTTCAGGTGGAGCTTTGTTTTTTTTCTAAGTGGGAACATTAATCACAGCTTCATAGTTTTGTCCATGTTTGCCATTTCTTTTGATGTCGTGAACCATTTTGCCATTTTCATCAAGCATCTAGTATTCATCATCAAGTAACCCCTCATGGCTGTTTGAGTGGAATATTGTGAAACCAAAATTGATTGCCACTTGTAAAATTCTCTCTTAAAACATGTAAATTTGACTGCTGAAGCCAGTGATTTCTTAGGGCCAATTGTATCTGTTCTGTGTTGCAAAGTATGAAAACTTTATAGCAGCTTTGGTGAGAGAGTTAATTTATTTACACCCCCTTGCCTGCTGCTTTCCACTGCATGGTTGCCTTGAACGTACCTCTCAACTGTACCTCCTTTCCAGTTTGTCAGTCTTCCAGAAATATTTTAACTGAGTTCACTTGCACTCAGGACAAATTATCTCCATCAGGAGCTGAACCTGAGTAGTGTTCTCCCCCCAGCAGCACTGCCGTGGGGTTCATCCCCACGTGCCTGGTCTCTGGTAGATTGAGAGGTATGGACGGAAATTCCAAGTGTTCCCTCCTTGCCACGTGCATGTTGGTAAAGCACAACAAAGAAAAAGTTTCATGCTTTGCAGCATTAAGTGTCTTTTGTGCATAAGAACATGCAGTTGTTTAACTAGCCCGTGTCTTCAATGAAATTGCTGTCGTGTTGTCTGAACCCGATCTGTAAATGATGCAGAAATTGAGAATGCATACAAAGGTGTAAAGACAGTAAAAAGCCTGCAGTTGAAACAGTATTTTTTGTAAACGTACGTTGTCCTTGAGCTGCAAAAAACCCATCCACAGCAAACTTTAATGTCCTGTCATCATTCATTCATCTCCACTCCGTAGGCTACGGATCGAAGTTGTAATCGTATGTCTTCGCACACTGAGACGTCAAGTTTCTTACAAACATTAACAGGACGATTACCAACCAAAAAGGTAGATTTCAGTGAAGACANGACAGAGTGGAATTGGGGAGAATGAAATGATTAGGAGTAGCTTGTCTGATTTAATATCCCTGCTGTTTGGAGCCACTTTATTGCTGGCTTTCAAAAAAATTACAAATAGCTTTGTCTAGACATGTAAATGATGCATTCTTGTGTGCAAAATGATAATGTGGTGGCTGGGCAGTACTGCTGAACTCAGTTATACAGCTCTGCATCCAGAGTGACTCCAGAAAGTGGAGGGGAGTTACTGGGAGAGTTCATCCCCTCCCCTTAGAGGAGACAAGATCCTGCTAAACCACGTCAGGAAGGCAAAACTCCTGACTTTTTGTTTCATGAGAGTGTGGTCACTGACAATGTCCAGTGGGTTGGTCCTCCTGAGAAGAGAAAGCAAAAAAAAAATGTTTCTTAGCCCCATATTTCTTTCTTCTTAAGTCCATTTTCACAGTAAATATGCATCTTTGTACAAATTGCTTTATATGTCCACTTTTTACTCCTTTTTCCTGCAAAAATCAGACCAGGCAGAAAGGTAGACTTTTAAACTAAACTAATTTGAGCACCAAACTTTTTTTTTTTTTTTT
>VYZU01055457.1:0-24455 GCA_013401355.1 Ceyx cyanopectus | reverse complement strand
CCCTTTCTTTATCCCTTGAAAACTTTGTTTTCTTTTACAAATGAGCATCTTCTCCCCCACCACCTCACCACACTGCATGGAAAACCTCAAAACCCGTGAACGTGTCCCCTCTTTCATTTCAGTGGTTGCTGGTCTGTGAAATGTAAATGCTGTGACTGCTTTTCTTTTATTTTCTTCTCTATAACACTACTTTCAGCTTCAGGTGGAGCTTTGTTTTTTTTCTAAGTGGGAACATTAATCACAGCTTCATAGTTTTGTCCATGTTTGCCATTTCTTTTGATGTCGTGAACCATTTTGCCATTTTCATCAAGCATCTAGTATTCATCATCAAGTAACCCCTCATGGCTGTTTGAGTGGAATATTGTGAAACCAAAATTGATTGCCACTTGTAAAATTCTCTCTTAAAACATGTAAATTTGACTGCTGAAGCCAGTGATTTCTTAGGGCCAATTGTATCTGTTCTGTGTTGCAAAGTATGAAAACTTTATAGCAGCTTTGGTGAGAGAGTTAATTTATTTACACCCCCTTGCCTGCTGCTTTCCACTGCATGGTTGCCTTGAACGTACCTCTCAACTGTACCTCCTTTCCAGTTTGTCAGTCTTCCAGAAATATTTTAACTGAGTTCACTTGCACTCAGGACAAATTATCTCCATCAGGAGCTGAACCTGAGTAGTGTTCTCCCCCCAGCAGCACTGCCGTGGGGTTCATCCCCACGTGCCTGGTCTCTGGTAGATTGAGAGGTATGGACGGAAATTCCAAGTGTTCCCTCCTTGCCACGTGCATGTTGGTAAAGCACAACAAAGAAAAAGTTTCATGCTTTGCAGCATTAAGTGTCTTTTGTGCATAAGAACATGCAGTTGTTTAACTAGCCCGTGTCTTCAATGAAATTGCTGTCGTGTTGTCTGAACCCGATCTGTAAATGATGCAGAAATTGAGAATGCATACAAAGGTGTAAAGACAGTAAAAAGCCTGCAGTTGAAACAGTATTTTTTGTAAACGTACGTTGTCCTTGAGCTGCAAAAAACCCATCCACAGCAAACTTTAATGTCCTGTCATCATTCATTCATCTCCACTCCGTAGGCTACGGATCGAAGTTGTAATCGTATGTCTTCGCACACTGAGACGTCAAGTTTCTTACAAACATTAACAGGACGATTACCAACCAAAAAGGTAGATTTCAGTGAAGACAATTGCTGTTGTGGGGCAGGGAGGTCAAGTCATTTTGAAAACATGATGCAATCTCTTTTATTTATAGCCTGATTTTCTTTTTTTACCCCCCCCCCCCCCCCCCCCCCCCNCCCCCCCCCCCCCCCCCGAGGTCGTTAGAAGCTCCTGTTGCTTAGCACCTCTGAATATCCAGGCTGGAGTGAATATGAAGTATTCTGACAGAGTGGATTTGGGGAGAATGAAATGATTAGGAGTAGCTTGTCTGATTTAATATCCCTGCTGTTTGGAGCCACTTTATTGCTGGCTTTCAAAAAAATTACAAATAGCTTTGTCTAGACATGTAAATGATGCATTCTTGTGTGCAAAATGATAATGTGGTGGCTGGGCAGTACTGCTGAACTCAGTTATACAGCTCTGCATCCAGAGTGACTCCAGAAAGTGGAGGGGAGTTACTGGGAGAGTTCATCCCCTCCCCTTAGAGGAGACAAGATCCTGCTAAACCACGTCAGGAAGGCAAAACTCCTGACTTTTTGTTTCATGAGAGTGTGGTCACTGACAATGTCCAGTGGGTTGGTCCTCCTGAGAAGAGAAAGCAAAAAAAAAATGTTTCTTAGCCCCATATTTCTTTCTTCTTAAGTCCATTTTCACAGTAAATATGCATCTTTGTACAAATTGCTTTATATGTCCACTTTTTACTCCTTTTTCCTGCAAAAATCAGACCAGGCAGAAAGGTAGACTTTTAAACTAAACTAATTTGAGCACCAAAATTTTTTTTTTTTTTTTTACTTTTTTCTCTTTCTTTTCCTTGGGTGGGCGGAAAATTCTTTTGACACTCGCAATTCAGTTTTGGAGCAAGCTGCTATGAAACGTTTCTCCCATCACATCTCATGACACCATCCTCCATCGTTAGCTGGGGATTTCTTTCAGGGATGCCACCACACTGCTGTCACATTCCCAGTTACTTTGCCAAACCTCACTGTTTGCCACCCTTCCCGCGGACCGTGCTGCCATCTCTCCCGCGGGCTGGTTTGGGGAGGGGGGAGCTCGTGGCTCTGGCTAACTGTGGATTTGAATCCGTGCAGCTTTTCCACGAAGAGCTGGCCTTGCAGTGGGTGGTGTGCAGCGGGAGCGTGCGGGAGGCAGCCCTGCAGCAGGCCTGGTTCTTCTTCGAGCTGATGGTGAGCCAACGCTTCGCCGCTTTGCCCCCCCCCCCAGCGCGGGCGGCCGCGGCGGTGGGTGACCCCCCGCCCTGTGCTTGGTACCCCTCTAGGTGAAGAGCATGGTGCACCACCTGTATTTTGCTGACAAACTGGATGCTCCCAGAAAGACTCGTTTCCCTGAGCGCTTCATGGATGATGTGACTGCTCTGGTCAGCACCATTGCCGGGGACATCGTCTCCCGCTTCCAGAAGGTAAGGGAGGAAGAAACTCAGCCCCAGGCAGACCTCAGGCACCAGCCCTGCTAGACCAGGGGTGGTTTGGAAACACACTGTGCTGCCCTTCAGTGTCTTTCTCATTTTTCTCTCCCTTCTGTCCAGGATACAGAAATGGTGGAAAGGCTCAACACTAGCCTTGCGTTCTTCCTCAATGACCTGTTGTCTATCATGGACAGAGGATTTGTTTTTGCTCTTATTAAGACCTGCTACAAACAGGTGAATGCAGATAAATGCCATGACTTCATTGTGACCCATAGCATAGCCTGTTGCTCTTAACTTTCTCTGGACAGATGGTAAAGTATGGACACAGAATTTGCTATTCAGGTCTTTAGAGCAGGCAAGGCATTCTCAGTGGTGATTTAGAGTTTACACCTCTCTGCACTCTGGAATATATGAAGTAGGAGTAACTCCCTTGAGCAAATGGACATGCAGTAGGAAGAATTATTCCCTCTGCTCACCACGTTCAGAGTAATTAAATCAAAAATTAGTAGGAGGTTTTGTGAGGGTGCTCAGACTATTTTGGTTTGTCATTGGGTCTTTCAAGGACACACTGACTCTGTATCATCATTCTGATCCCTACACTCCCCTTCCATCCCTCTGAGGATGCAAGGTCTCCTTTCCCTGGAGGAGGGTTCCTACGTTAGGCATTGAGAAGTTTATTTGCCATGTTGTGGCAGGAAAAACTCCTCAAGCCACAGTTTCATTTGTCTACAAACACGGGTGCTGACACTGTGCTAAGGAGATGAGAGGTAGAGTTTAGGCTCTTGACTAAAAATTTACAGAGGGCAAGAACAGCAACAGCAGTTGAGCTTTGGCTAATGTGTATTAGCCAACCTACATCTTTGACTTGTAATGCATCACACAGCGTGGTCCTGCTTCTCACAACTCCCCTTAAATCCATAGGATGTGCATATCATAGATGAAGTACATAGTTCTTCATTTACTTCTATAAATCCAGCTGTTACCTAGGCCTTGTGTGGATATATAAGCCATCAGCTGGAGTGTGTGTGGCTCCTGCACATCAGATGTTTAATCTCTAGCACAAAGACACGATGTGGATGTGACCATTTAATGATATCAAACCCTTCAGTTCTTTATTGGGAGTGTTTTTGGGGAGCAGTGGTGGGCCAGGTGGACCTCTGCAATGATACTCTTGGTGCTAACTGCAGTTTTGTGGGCTAAACTTGTCAGGTCTCTTCAAAGATGTATTCCTTATCAAACCCAAGTAACCTGGCATCTCTGAGGCTGGATTTCCTTCGCATCATTTGCAGCCACGAACACTATGTCACCCTGAATTTACCCTGCAGCTTGCTCACCCCACCTGCATCTCCATCCCCATCCGTGTCTTCAGCCACTTCTCAGGTACTTTGTGACAAGGGTGCTTTGTGGAAATACAAGCTGAACTTTGTTCTGAGACTTAAATCATACAGGGCACTTGAATCACTTTGATTTTCAGTCTCTGCTTGATGGTATTTAAGTGTTTATTTAGAAATTACTTTTCTTCCTGCCACATAGATTTTGCCTTTTATTGATCTTTTATTACTGAAAAAAGAACACCCATATTCCCATCCTTGTCCCCTCCTGGATTAGACAAACACATGAACATAAATGAGCCAATAGAGAAAAAAAGACTTTGTCCAGTGTTACCCTTTTCTTACAAACCCAGGGATTTTGTAGCACACTGTAGCTTAGCCCTAGTCTGCTCGGGGTAAGTACTTTGGATTAGCAGCTGTGTCATCCAAGTGGATTAAGTAGTTGCAAAATTACGTAAACTAAATCAAATTAAAGCCTTTGTTAGCCTGAATGAGAGCATCTATACCAGAGTTAAAAATTGAACTAATCCACTTTTCAAGGTTATTTGGCTTAACTTCCCTAAGGCCTGTGCTGTTTGGGAAGGCAATAACAACAAGCAGATTTAATAGAAGAGTCAATGAACTTGAATGTAATGTCAGTGGATGTGCCTCAATCCAAACAAAATAGGGAAAATGTAGTTTATATGAGACTCTAATTCTGAAAACTGCTTTTAATATAGCTCATAAGCTTTGACTCCACGTTCCAAGGGGCCTTCATTTTGCAACTTGTGAATCTTCTTTATTTTTCCACAGAGTTCTGGATTCTCCACAAATGTCCAAGACCAGAAGATTGCAAATATGTTTGAGTTGTCTGTGCCTTTCCGCCAGCAGCACTACCTGGCTGGGCTGGTGTTAACAGAACTGGCTGTCATTTTAGATCCTGATGCAGAAGGGTAAATCTTTACTTGGTTTTTGTTTTTTGGTTTTTTTTAATTCCCCCAAGAGTTTTCTGTCATCCCAAGCAAATGGTGGATGCAGAGCAAGTTGTGACGTGGCCACAACTGATTTAAATGTGTGAGCTGAGAAGATCAGAAAGCAGTTCTTCAGGAATCCTCTTTTTTTTTTCACCATACCCCTTGTATTTCTTAATTCCTTAGCCCTGACTTTGTGATTTCAGCCACAGTTTTCCAGCTGAGTAGGAGGGAAAGAGGCTCCTGCTGGAGCCCCCACCTGCCACAGGGGCACTGCAGGAGCTCTAAGAGGAAAACAGCTTTACTCAGTTGTAACAGGAAAATAATTTTCAACATACAGAAGGTCTGTGTTGCTGGTGGTTTTAAATGTTGCAATGTATTTTACCTGTGGTCCTCTCAGCTCTTTTTAAACCTAAATTATGCATCAACGAGGCCCCTGTGGGTTAGTAAATAGACAAATAGAGTCAAGCATGCAGTTTGTCAGTGACTTGTCTGCCTGGTGCAGCAAATAATTTTCTGAAGTAGAAGTGTAGCCTGTAGTGCTGACACCCAGGCTGTTAAATTGTGTTATTTAGGGCTGTATTCTGCCTTCCCTCTTTATACTGGGTTTCAGTGGAAATTACTGATTGCTTCCCCAGTCTGCAGCCCTCTCACAGGCATTTATCTCAAGGTGGACTCAGAAATACCACCCGAGCCAACAAATGCTGATGATTCATGGTTAATTCAGCCCCTTTACCAAGAAGTTTTAGGACTTAAACATTCATTCTGTTTCCTGTTGGAGAAGAAAATGATGCCATAAATGAGGATATTTTCTTATATATGTACCTGACACACTGCAGTCCTGTTTGTTGGGGCTGGAATGGAAAAAGCAGCAAATCTTTACCCCTCTGCACTGTCCACAGAACTCCTTTCTGTAGCATAGGAACCTGGCTCTGACTGTATTTTCCTCTGTTCTTCACAAACTTTCTGTTGAGCTCTCTCACTTGCTGTTCTCAGAACTGAAGCTTGGACCAGGATGGTCCCCCTGCAGAAAGAAGCTATGACCTTGCTGATGTCCACTGGAGAGACAGCTCCTCTCTCAAACCTTGCCTAGACAGAAAGAGCCCCCTGGTCCAAGTTCAGCTCTGGAGATGCATTTTTGATCAAAGCTCCTGAACTTTGGTGGAGATGTGTGCCAGTAATGCATTTGGGGTTTGTTGTTTGACAGTTTGCAGGTTATTATCTGTTCTCAGCCTTCAGCCTTCTGCATTTGCCCTGGAAGATCACCATATAAAGGCAACCAGTCTGTTCAGATTTGCTCTTCCCTTGCTCATGAAGACTTTTCACAGTCATACAGTGTCATCAGCAGGTTATTAGTAGAGGGTTCAGACATTCCTGCCATTAAAATGTTTTAGGCACTATTGGAAACCACTCAGAATGGTTCCCAGTTGCATTATCCTGCAGCAGGAGTGGAGAGGGGCATCCATCTGGTTGCTTAATGTTTTAGAGCTCACACACAGCTCAGTGTGACCACTGCAGTGAGTGAGCCTGAGCCTCCAGACCCTGAACAGACTGTCTGTGTGAGCAGGGCTGTGGGGCTCTGCTTATTCCCTCACAGTGCTCATTCTGTAGGGCCCACCCTGTCCCTGTTGACTGATGTTACAGGACAAGAGTGGGAAAATCAGAATTTGAGCCTCTGTGGTCAGTGACAAAAGTGAGTTGCCCAAAAGTGTGTGGCACTGACACAAATTCAGGCCAGGGCTGAGGTAGCAGAGGGCACCAGTGAAGCGTGGAAATATCAATTAATTGCATTATCAGCCAGAAAGATTAGTGGGCTGCATTTCCTCCCCTTGGCTATGGATCAGTCTGTCATGGTACTGGACAAGCAAAAATGAAATCCATGTAGATCTGAATTATGCTGCTGGGTTGGGTGTTTTTCCCCATATTCAGGTCTGTGTCCTGCAGGATAGTTTCCCTTGAACTGTTAGAAACACAACGTAGGTGCTGCTCTTTCAAAGCAATATAAAGACATTTCTTTGACCTTAATCTGAAGGAACCAGTCACTTCAATAAGCATTTCCTTCCTACTTGTTAAGGATCTGAGTAATTACACAAACAAGCAATTGTGGCATCTCATTAACAGCTTGATTAAAAAGCACAGGAAAGGCCTGTAGCTACAATGAGCTGATGTCCTCCTAACCCGTACTGGTGTGTGTTTAATCATTTGAAACCCCCAACAACCCAGTCAAAACCTCTCATCCTTTTTTAACCAGAACTCAACTCTACTTTTCAGGTAAAGTGGATACTGCCTGAAGTTCAGCCCTTGTTTTAATGCCTCAGGTCTGAACATCGAAGCTTGTTTTGCTAATGCATAATGTGTGAGCTTCCTTGGCTGCTTCCTCCACAGGGTAAAGTTGTCTTCCCACCCTGGTTCACCTACAGAAGCAAATAGCTACAGAGACACCTGCTATTTGCTCTGAGAGGGGTTTGCCTCTGTGTGGTGGCTGAGGGGACTGAAAGGAGCAGAGTGAGAGATTTGGGGCAGTTTCCAAGGCATGAGCCCTGAGCAGGCTCAGGCAAGGTGCCCTGCAAAAGGGGTGATGCTTGGGCCTTGCCACCATTGGCATCTTTATCATGAAGAAGGCTGGTTTTGCCATTTTTCCTTTGACTTCTCCATTTCTTTGACACTTTTTACTCAGAATTATGGCTCTGTAGACTGCTGGTTTTGGTTGGATAAGTGCATGAGGGGTTGGGGAACCAAAGCAGGAACTTCTTGATCATTTGATAAACACAATGGTTTGTCTTAGGAGGGTTTTTCTCTCTGTAAATGGTGTTAAATACAAACAACAAAAAAATAAAATGCAACAAATAGTTTCACTAAACCCACTATCCCCTCAAGTTCCTCTCCCTGTTTTCCTTATTCCCTGAGTTCTCCCAATGCTCTTTAGTAGACTCAATACTTCAACAGTTCCAACAGCTGGGGCTGTATGGAAACAATGGCTGGGGCTGTATGAAAAACACAAGAGTGTTCACATTATGCTGGGTATGCACCTCCACAAGGTATTTTCTGTACATTTTATATGGCACAGTGAAAATCCAGCCATTGGTAGAGATCAAAAATCACATGTAATGGCATTTTACATACAGCTAAAAATAAAAGCCAGGACTTTTTTCCCCTTTTTTTTTTTTTTTTCAAAGCCCCTTAGTTACAAAGTGTAGTTTGCTTTGAAGGTATTAACTAATCTGTGTGACCCAACTCTCTTTTGGCAGGTTGTTTGGATTGCATAAGAAGGTCATCAACATGGTACACAACCTGCTGTCCAGTCACGACTCGGATCCACGGTACGCTGACCCGCAGGTAAAGGCCCGGGTGGCAATGCTGTACCTGCCTCTGATTGGTGTCATCATGGAAACAGTGCCTCAGCTTTATGACTTTACAGGTAAGCTATATTCTGTGCTGTGAATAGATGGGTGTCTGCTCATAAAACATGGTTGTTTGGCTTGTAAAACTGAACTGCAACCCCTTGGCTGTTGGGTGAGATTGGTTCCGTTTCTGAGTTGACTCTGATGTGTTTTCACAGCCATTTCCTAAAGTGCACTTGCAAAGTGTATCTTCAGTGACTCTTAACACTCCAAAGCTGCATTTTCCCATTTGTTTGCACAAAGCAAAATGCAGCAATGCATTTTAGTTTCCATCTAGCTGGCTACTGTGGATGTGTAGCCATCCTTCCTTATGCCTCTGACCTGCTTAAAAATTCACCCCATGTACCGTACAACTCTCATAACAACTCCAGAGGTTTAGCAGAGTTCCTCCTCTTCCTCTGTCAGCAGTTCATTTCAAAGACTCCTGAAGAGCAGCAGAGGTTGGCTTATTTCAAATCAGGGCAGGGAGTCCAATCTGGAATGGTTTGGAATTTAGAGTTGTCTTCTATAATACTTTTTTAATGACACAGCAAAGCTGCAAAGTGAGGATTTGGAGTGGAGTATTCAAAGGGAGAGAAAGTAAGGGTACTAGATACTAGGCTGTGTAGGTTGCATTGAAAATGTGTTGTTTTATTTGCTTTGCACAACCTCAAATAATAGTCCTGTTTACCTGCAGGACCACATGGGTGTGGATGATTTTTGCTTTGCCTCCCCAGGCGGTTCACAAAACTAGCTCTGTGGAGAGAAACTTTGCATTGGATTCGTTTCTTTGCTTGACTGTCTTCACATTTCTTGACAGAGAGTCACAATCAGCGAGGGAGGCCAAGCTGTGTGGCTGTTGATGACTATGAAGGTGAGGGTGGAAGCATGATCAGCCAGACAGTCGCCATGGCCATCGCAGGAACCTCCGTCCCTCAGCTCACCCGGCCCAGCAGCTTTCTACTCACCTCATCGGTACAAAGCCACCTCTCCCTATTCCTTGACCCTCAAATCTCTGTCAACAAGCAAATATTGACGCATGCAGGTCCTGTGGGGCAGCTCAGTGAGTGGTGGGGACTCAGCTTGCAGCTGGGTGTTTGTTACACAGGGAGGATGAGGGTGGAAGACAAAGGGGAGCAAATCGCATTTGCTTGTTGTTGTGCCTGCCATAGAGAGGGTATGAGAAGCTAACCAAGCAGGGATAAAAATTAACAAACCTCAGAGAATGGAAGAATTCTCTTTTCTGATAAAGATTCTTGTTTTCTGAGACAATCTGATAAAAGCTCTTTGAAGTGCAGTGGTCATTAGGAGGTCTAAGCCCTGAGCAAAAATTCCTTCCACATCTAAATCCCACCTAGCTGGAGAGACATAAATGGGCCATTTCCCCTGTTCCCTGCACAGGGAGGGAAGCCAACTGATTCTTGTAGCAGACAAGCCCATATCTCCCTCCTCCTCCCCTGTCCCCTTGGTCAGGACCCTATTTTTCTGGGTTTTATGAAGTGAAACACTGATAAACACTTGAGATAATGACCAGAGCCCTTCCGCTTAATTGTTAACCTGCTGGAGATTGTTAAAGGCATCTTGAGGGAAGTGGGTGTTTGCTGCCTGAACAGAAGTTCATTCATACAGTGTGATTAATTTGCTTTAAACTGCTGCTTCACTCTTGTGGCTTCACTGTGGGCTCCGTTGGGTTGAAAAAGGGAAATCCCCTAGTCACCAGTAAAAAATGTCTGTTCACTTTTTATTCCTCTCTGGTAATTATTTAGGTTGGGCTGCTGCAGATCCTTTTAGCGACGAGTGAAGCGTTTAAGAGATGAAATACAAGTGTGGCAAATGGCTTTTTTTTTTTTTTGGTTGGTTTTAGAGTGGCAGGCAGCACTCCACCTTCTCCACAGAGTCCAGCCGCAGCCTCCTGATCTGCCTGCTGTGGGTGCTGAAGAATGCTGATGAGAGTGTCCTGCAGAAGTGGTTCACTGACCTCTCAGTGCTGCAGCTCAACCGCCTGCTGGATCTGCTCTACCTCTGTGTGTCCTGCTTTGAGTACAAGGTACTTGTGCATCGTTGAAACCTCCTTAAGGTTCCCTTCTAGGGCTTGCTGAGGAACTTTACACTCCCATCCTTTACACGACTGCAGAAAGGCATTTCCTGTTCTCTCCTAAGGATTTCCTGTGTCCAGGATCCCAAGGCTAAGAGCACGTCTCTGGGCATCCTCTAAGCCTTTTTCTGTGTTTACTTTTCAGCCATGCAATTGCCTGTGCTTTGTTTCCCTTTTTAAGCAGTTTGTGCTGCTTGCCACTTGTTTGGGAACTGCTGCTCTTGGTCATTTCACTTACTATCAACAAGAGAGTTTTCTGTAGCAGTGCTGCAGTCTGAGTGGATTCTCTAGCTAGCAATTAAACTGTATTCCTTTCTTGCTGTTTGTCTTTAGAGAGGAGAGATATTTTGACTTGTTAATGCTTAGAAAATATCCCAGGTTGAAAGAGTCTTCCCTCATGGTCCCATTTGAAATTTACAGGGCAAGAAAGTCTTTGAAAGAATGAACAGTCTGACATTCAAGAAGTCGAAAGACATGAGAGCCAAACTTGAAGAAGCTATTTTGGGAAGCATAGGGGCAAGGCAGGAAATGGTCCGAAGAAGCAGAGGACAGCTGGGTGAGTAAAGGTGTCCTCTGTGGTGCCCTTTTTGCTTAAACTGCTACTCACATCCCCCAAAGTTACTTGCAGCCATCTGTGGCTGTGGTGCAGCCATCAAGATCTTCAGGCAGAGAAGCCTCTAGAAGAAACTGGTTGCAGTTTGCACTGCAGTGGGTCTGCAAGATCCCTACACTTTCCATGAGTTCCACCTACAGGCAGCTTGTCACTTGGTGGCTTTTGTGTAGATGTGATCAGGTCTCATTTATGAGGTGTTCCTGCCTGAACTTCTTCCAGTGTTGCATTGTTGAGGTGGGAAGTAAACTGCCTGATCTGCCTTGTTAGCTCTGAAAATGCCTGGATATTTCTGCTGCCTTAATGAGGCTTGAAAGAGCCAGTAGTTGGGGTAACAAGCACCTTCTGATGATGCCTGCTGTTTATGTTTTCTGGGAGCAGGATGGCCACAGGGTTAGGACAAGAATCAGATCTGTGGCTTTGTCTCCTACTCTGCCACAGGTGTCCTGGTTTGTGTCAGCCAGTTGCTGTGGGCTAAGTTAAATAAATACTCTAGAACCTTAATTAATGAATCACTTCAGACACATGGAGACCTTTGTATTTATTTTTTTTTCTTAATCTGGCTCTATTGCCTTTGTTACTTGAAATTCCACTCCCAGCAGTGAGAATAAAGACTGAGGTGAGTCCGAGTATATAAAGACTCTGAGTCTTGGCACTACCCTGAGAAAATGAGTGTGTGCCAGTTGAGGACAGCAACATCAGACTGCATCTTACACAGTCCAAGTGCTTCTCTTCCCAGCCCTGGGACCTGCCTCCCTGGTTGGAGTGTCTCAGGTGCCTCCCTCCATCAGCTCTGTGGTGAGCTGGAGGGTGGCTGTGCACAGAGCACTCTGTGTAGCTCATCACTCTCTTGCTTTCAGACCTGATGAGGCTGAGGCTGCCTCTCATGCCACTCAGCAGTGACAGAATTAGGGCTGTGGAAACATCTTGGCTGAGTGCCACAGCCTTGGGCTGTAAGAAGTCATAGTTTGCTGTCACCTGTCACTTGTGAACACATCTAGGGTTGCTACCCGTGCAAAAAAAAAAAAAAGAGCATTAGATGACTGTTCTTTTGATATTATCCTGCAGAGAGAAGCCCTTCTGGGAGTGCCTTTGGAAGTCAAGAGAATTTGAGATGGAGGAAGGATATGACTCACTGGCGTCAGAACACAGAGAAGCTTGACAAGTAACTCTGCCTTATCCTTCTATGTTACCAAAGCAGTGGTGCCAGTGAGAACTCAGGGTCTCTCCCTTTAGTTAGATCTCCTGTGAGCAGCTTTGGGCCCTCAGTTGGAACAGGGCTGGCAGTGTGCAAATAGCTTTTAGTCCTACACTGCCCTATCTGCCTCTTTGCTTTTTTCACTGTCCCTTGCTTGCTTAGACTTTAAAATGTGATTTAAAGAGACTGATACAATCCATTACCTTCTTAAAACCCTGGAGTAAGCTGTAATTTAGAGAGAAGATCCATCTAACAGTTTTTGCAGAGAGCATATATATCTCATGTCATATTTCCTTTATTCCATAAGAGCATTCTGGAGTTGTCAAAGCTCGCTTTCCTTTCCTGTCCTAATCCATCACTTTGATTGTTTTTCCACATGTGCTGTGCTTTTAGAAGCCACAAACCAGCCAGGTACTGTAGCATTGGTGTGCAGTTCTTACCCAGTGCCATTCTTGTACATCTGCAGGCTCAATCATCACAGCACTGTTTGTGATGCTTGGCAGAAGTTTTCAGTGTGTGTGTGCAACTGATTGGAATGAGCTCTTTTTGCTTAATATGCCCTTTTCCTTTCAAATTCCCTCTCTTGGTGTGGTTTCATCCAGAGGGCTCAGGAGTTGTGTTTGAGCTTTGCTGTGCACGTTTTTTGTTTCCTCAAGTTGCCACCTGCAGTCTCCATCCTCCCAGCAAAGGAGTTGTTCCTAATCCTTGGAAACCAGAGTGAAGCTCTGAAGAAACTGAGGAATGGGGTCTTCAGAGTCCAGCTGGACCAAATTTTACCCTTGAAGATATTGACATTTCCTGGAGTAGAAAGTACATCCTCACAGCTTCTAATTGCTTTGTCCACCACAAGGATGTCATCTCTTGTTATGTCAAGGAGTGGCTTTTTGTCCAAAACTCCAGTCCTGTTGAGGCACTGGGCAAACCAACTGAGCAGTGTGTTTCAGCCTGCTAATGAAGTGATGTAGATAGAAATTCCATCATGGCACAACTCCAGAGCTGTGGACGGAGTTACAGCAGATTAAGATTTGGCCTGAAGGACTCATCAGTTCATTGCCAGCACTGGGTCAGAGCCCTGTCCTTCCCAGAAGGACCGTGAGAAAGTTAAACAGCTGTGGAATAGCTTGTGGAATTCCTTCTTAGACAGAGGATGGTATCTCACCCCACCAAATAATCTGCTTAGATAACTCCAAAACACCTGCTTTTTAACCCCGTGCTTGCTCGCTGTGACCTGGGTCCATCACACTCCCCTCTGGTGGCACTGCTGGTGAAGCTATAAAACCAGTAAGCAAGGCTTCTCCCACCCTAGACTGTGCACAGCCAGTCGTGGGGGCTGTTGTTTCATTCAGATGTTGTTATTGTCCATAAGGCCAGGCTCCAAGCCTTCCCATTCTGGATGCTGAGTGCCTGAGCCAGCTCCCAGAGGAGGCAGAGGCTGGCAGGGGAGGGTTGCTGTGCTCTGGGTCCAGAAGCTGAGCAGCACCGTGCCCTTTGCTGTGTGTTGTGCTTGGGTTTTGCCAGCTCCCCCTGGCTCTCCCTCCTGCTGTGGTTTGCCGTGGCACGTGGCGTGGTCAGGGGTGGCACCAGTGGCAGGGCAGGCTGTGCTTGGGCTCTTCAAACACTCTACTGGATCTTTGCCAGGTGCTGCATTGAAATTGGGTGGTTGCTGCTGAATTCCAGGAGCCTTGGGTGTGAGTGGGTGTATGAACTTCACAGGAGTGCCTGGCACAGCTCAACTGTGTCATTTTTTCCTTGGAGAGGAAGATGCTCTTCAGGAACTGCCATGTAATGTAGGGCCAGCAGACAAAGCTCTGCACTCTCTGCTACCACCAGTGTAGCTGCTGGGAGCCACAGTGCAGACAAAGCAGCTTGTGTAGCACCACCGTGTGTCCATAGCCTATAACATGAAGCCATATGTTCTGTTCCTGGTTGTGCTGTTGCATGCCTAATGATGCTACTAAACTGGTTTGGAGTCAGACTTTGGTTCTAAGCTGTTGTTGTGCTCCTGGGAGAGTAACAGAGTGTTGGAAAGCAGTGTGATTTCTCTTAGCATGATGAACATAAATCCTGTGGAAGGCTGTATATGTTAAAAACCAAGTGTTTCTTCCTGTCCTTTTAATGGATGCATTGAAATATCCTTGTAGTGTTGTCTGGTATTAAGTATACAAATTATAACTGCGAGTTTCCTGCTAAAGAGGAAATATTTTGGGGGCTGGAAAATATGTAGGTCTGCTTCTTAAACACAAAGTAATTGTATTGCTTTCTTCTCTCTGATTAGATCAAGGGCAGAGATAGAACATGAGGCACTTATTGATGGAAATCTTGCAACAGAAGCCAATCTGATTATTTTGGACACACTAGAGATAGTTGTACAGGTAAGGATGGTGAGGAAATGGAGATGTGATAACTCTGTGATCACCTGGACAGGCAGCAGCTTGTGAAACAAAACCTTCCTGCTGCTCTCAGCTGCCTGAATGGTGTCAGGGCTGCTCAGCTCCCCTCCTGCAGTGGGAAGGGGGGCGGGTAGAGCATCTCCTGATCTTCAGCCTTTTACAGTTGGGTTTAAATATCAATTAAATTCAGTCTTTTTGAAAGTTGTTCAATTTGTAGTAGAAGAAGCAGTTGTTCATAAACCTCAGAGATGAACTGTGAGAATTTTCAAGTCCTGCCCTGTTCAAACCAATTCCTCCCAGTTCCTTCCCAAATCTGCCTTGAGTCATTAGGCTCCAGGTCACCCTCCTGTCCCTGCACTTTGCACAGTGCAGGAAATCTTCCAGGCTCCCTGTTCTGTGTGCACAGCCCAGTTATCTCCTCCCCACAGGTGAGCAAGGACATGTGGCAGTTCAGCCCCCTGCTTTCTGTGCAAACAGCACCTCCAAGGGAGAAATTTCTCCATGTCAGAGGGCTTTTCAACAGTTATTCTCTTCTCTCAGAGACACACACAGGAGGTTAATTTTGCTCTTGGTTTGTTTTTGACTGCAGACTGTTTCTGTGACGGAGTCCAAAGAGAGTATCCTCGGTGGGGTGCTGAAAGTGCTTCTGCACAGCATGGCCTGCAACCAAAGTGCACTTTATCTCCAACACTGCTTCGCCACACAGAGGGCTTTGGTTTCAAAGGTGAATTCTCTGCCAGTGCTGCAATGCATCCTGAGCAGCACTGATGGAGGATGGGACTGTTGTCTTCCACTGGGATGGCTTCACTCAGCGTTTACTATTTTGTGCAGTATTGATTTTCAGAGAATTGCAGAATCCCAGGCTGGTTTGGGTGGGAAGGGACCTTCAAAAGTCACCAAGTGCTTGCAGAGACATCTGCAAGCAGAGCAGGTTGCTCAGAGCCCCGGCCAGCCTCACCTGGGATGGTGCCAGGGATGGGGCATCAACAGGGGCAGCCTGTTTCATTGTCAGGAATTGTGGTCTGGGGGTTGATCAAACCTGACTGGTTTTCATGTCAGGACCTGTATTTATGCACTCTGTGTTTGACAGCTGAGCTCGAGGGCAGAGCTCAGCCCAAGTGTGCTGTGGGCAGAGGGACCTAGCCAGTAAAGAGTACAAAGCACAGGTGGAATTGAAGCTGTATGAATCTCACCTAAAATGGATTTGTTTTACATAATTTAAACAATTTCCCAGTTTATGTAGGCGTACTGGCAAAAAGATTTAAACTGAGATTTTAGAATCTATGTAAATCTGTCTAAGGGTATAGAAATTGAAGCTGTGGGAGTAGGGAAAATGAGTTGCCTTCCAGGGCTGCCAGTGAGTCTGCTTTGCCTTACCCTAAAAGTGATTCCATTTGGCATCATCCTCCTCAAAACAGAGGGGATTGGACTCTTAACACCAGTGTGTGCTCATTGCTGAGGCCTTTTTCCTGTCTGTCCAAGCACTGATTTTTCTCATGTGCTGTTTTTCCAGTTCCCTGAGCTGCTGTTTGAAGAGGAGACTGAGCAGTGTGCAGATCTGTGCCTGAGGCTCCTGAGACACTGTAGCAGCAGCATCAGCACCATACGGTCGCATGCGAGTGCCTCTCTTTACCTTCTCATGAGGCAAAACTTTGAGATTGGGAATGTGAGTATCGTGCTGCACTTCAGCAGGTTATTACACTGTCCTGGGGTCAGATCTGGCCTCTCACTCCCAGAAGTGTGAGTGTGAGGGGCTGGAGTGTGGCCAGAGAAGGAGCTGGGGAAGGGTCTGGAGCAGGAGTGTGGGGAGGAGCAGCTGAGGGACCTGGGCTTGTTGAACCTGGAGAGAAGGAGGCTCAGGGGAGACCTGGTTCTGACAGCTCCTGACAGGAGGTTGGAGCCAAGGGGGGTCAGGCTCTGCTCCCAAGGGGCAAGAGACAGGACAAGAGGAACCAGCCTCAAGTTGCCCTAGGGGAGGTTGAGGTTGGAGCTGAGGAGCAATTTCTTCCCCTTCAGGGCTGTCCCAGGCTGCCTAGGGCAGGGGTGAAATCCCTATAATGGCCAGAGCACTGATGCTGCAGCAGACCATGGCAGTATCTCCAGGTTGTTGAAATACCATAACAATATCTCTGTTGCAGAACTTTGCCAGGGTGAAAATGCAGGTGACCATGTCTCTGTCCTCCCTGGTGGGGACATCCCAGAACTTCAATGAAGAATTTTTGCGCCGTTCCCTGAAGACTATTTTGACATATGCTGAAGAAGATCTGGAACTTAGGGAGACAACATTTCCTGATCAGGTAAAAGAAATACTTCAAGAGAAGTGTAGGTCATTAACAGGCTGTGCTTAAAACTCCATCTAGAGATGGAATTTGTGTGACTTCCTGAAGGAGATACTGAAGGTTTTTAAATTACTTAAGTACCTTAAACCCAGCTCCTTGATTAATTCTGACAACAAGGTGCAAACACACCCAGGTCAGAGTGTAGCTCCTTTCCCACTGCCAGTTCATTACAGCAGTTTATTTCTTACAGGTCCAGGATCTAGTGTTCAATCTCCATATGATCCTTTCTGACACAGTCAAAATGAAGGAGCACCAGGAAGATCCAGAGATGCTGATTGACCTGATGTACAGGTAGAGTTACCATTGCACTGTAGGGACAGTAGATGTCAGTGCTCCATGTGCTGTTTGAACACAGCTTTGTACCTACTGCACTTCCTCCATTTAGACAGTGAAGTTTTGTATTGCTGTGGATTTTGATGCTTTTTTTATTAGCAATTATTTTACTTTGAACTTAATCCTGTTTTAAACTGCTTGCTGTGACTCACATTTCACCTGAAAACAGCACAGCTACTGCTGTTTGGTTTTTGACTCAGATGTTACACATTTGAGCCCTTATAGAGCTTGGGTTTGGAGCAGTTCCAGGTCTTAATGCTCATGGACCAATACTTACCAGGCTTTTGTGTTTTGAATGTGGTGTTGATAGGTTTTGTTTAGAATTTAATAGCTTATCTTGAATTAAAGTAGCTTCCACTCCCCAGCAGTCAGTGACAGTCTCATCCTCCACCTAAATGAAGACAACTCTCCCTACTTGCATCAGAGAAAACTGACTTTCTACCTCTCCAGCTTCTTACCCCCTGTATTTCTAGACAGCCTAGCACCCAGGGTGGTTGTTATTGAAGCAAAGCAAGTCAATGGTACTCACAGAGGTTTTCTTTTCCACCAGGATTGCAAAGGGCTATCAGAACTCCCCTGACCTACGCCTGACGTGGCTGCAGAACATGGCTGGGAAGCACTCTGAGAGGAGCAACCATGCTGAATCAGCCCAGTGCCTGGTCCACTCTGCAGCCTTGGTGGCTGAATATCTAAGCATGCTGGAAGACAGAAAGTACCTCCCTGTAGGGTGTGTTACATTTCAGGTGGGAATTGCCCTCTGTAATGTATTGCTGGGGGGTTTGGGCCTCTTTAAGCCACCTCTTTAAAAACTTTAGAATTTCATTGAGAATCAGCTGGCTTTCAAAGTATTGAAAGAGTTTAATGTTGTTTACATTTCATAAAATATCTCCATTTTATTTCCTTAGAACATATCATCCAATGTTTTGGAAGAGTCAGCAGTTTCTGATGATGTTGTATCACCAGATGAAGAAGGTATCTGTTCTGGGAAGTATTTTACAGAAGCTGGTCTGGTGGGATTGCTGGAACAGGCTGCAGCATCTTTCTCTATGGTAGAGGATTTTTAATTTCTTTCCCTATCTTCTCCAACAATCTCACACTGCTGGGCAGTATGAAGGAAAATATTTTCTCTATGCAACTGTTTAATTCAGTTGTAACTGCTTAATTTGCACGGAGTGTTTGGAGTGATCTGTGCAAAGAATGAGATCTGGGACCAAGAGGCTTCTGTGTGTTCCCAGTGTCTTTCATTTCAACCCTGCACCTTTGGGAGCTCACAGCACCAGAGAGGCTGTAACATTGCCTCCTCTCCAAGATGTGTGAGCTGAGAGCTTGATGTGAGCAGTGTCAATGAGCTGGCACTTGTGTACCCATCAGAAACCAAGTGAATCCTTTCCCACAGCACAGTGTGAAGTATCTTCCAGTGGGTTTAAATACAGGCAGCAGGCTCCAGAACTCTGCTGTGGGCTGGCTGAGCCACACAATGCATCATCTCTGCCTGAAACAGGCTGGATCCCCCCTCCTAGGGACATCCAAAGGGAACAAATCCCATCTCAGAGTGCCAGAAGCAGGTGCAGAAGTCACTTAGGTTGAAGCTGTGCTAGATAGAATGAGCTGTACTGTGCACTTATATATTGAATTCCCATAGCTTTGTTTAGCACCCTGTTTAGCTTGTGCTCTTATGCATATATCCATCCAAAATGTCTGGATCCTATTAATACTCTTATTTACTGGTAGCAATATGTGATGCAGTTGGGCTCTTGATTTCAGGGTTAACTGAGGATTTTATTCCTTTCGTGCATGGGGATATTGTAAGAAAAGATGCTGATTGCATCACAGTGGTATCTGAACCCCCTTTTCATTTTGAAATTAGAATTTAAATGCTGGTTGTATGTCTTACTCTTGCTGTTGAATTGATGGAGCAATCTGATGGACCTTATTTTTGTAGGCTGGCATGTATGAAGCAGTTAATGAGGTTTACAAAGTCCTTATTCCTATTCATGAAGCTAATAGAGATGCCAAGAAGCTATCTACTATTCATGGTAAACTCCAAGAAGCATTCAGCAAGATTGTTCACCAGGTAATGATTTGAATTTTCAGCTGCAATGTGAATTGTGAAGAAACTCCAAATGCTCAATGCAAATGAAAACTACCTATAAAGGAATAACAATTTAAATCAGATTACATGAGAACTATCAAATGGTGATCCACAGTAAGAGTGATTTTTTTTTCTCTCTCTGGACATTTAACATGAGAAACATGAGAGAACATCACATACCAAGTTTCATTATACCTTCAGATAAATCCAAGAGATAAAAATTCCAACCACCTGTCAGTTTATCCTTTCAGATGTTTATTTTGAACTGTGTTTTGCATGCTGGGAAAAAACTCTTATCTTGCCTTTAGCCTGGTAGGTGACATTCAGAAATGTTGGGGTTTCTGTTCATATGGTGGATAAATTGTTGAAAGAACCTTTCTAAACTTTGATGGTGCAAAACCCACCAGCTGAGGTGCTGAGCATTTGATGAGAGACATCAGAAGGTATCACAAAGCTAAGCAGGAGACAGGAGCGCTTGGCAGCTCTCAAGGAGCACATGGTATCTTCTCAGAGAGGCCTGTTGGGTGCATGCCTTTCTGCCAGGGCAGGCAAGGACTCAGCAGACCCTCCTCCAGTACATGCCAGTGCTGCTCTGAGCCCCCAGTCATGGGCTGCTGGGTGTTTGACATTGTCTGTGGGTGTAGTTACCCTGAGGCTGCCAACAGCTCCTCAGCAGTGTTGATTAGTGCATCAATTCCATAGGATCCAGCTGAGGGGCTGGTGGTTTTCTCCATTTTCTGGCATTGCCAGATTCCAGAGGTTAGATGAACCAGTAGAGGACAACCCCTGAGTGTACTTCTGGGCCAGAGAAGGCTCTTATGGGTGTATGATGATGATTGAAACCATTTCAGGTTTATGATACATTATTGATGGTCATATTTTGGCCTTTGAAACCTTTTTTTTTGGTGTCTGTGACATGCCCTTTTTACTTTTTATTACACAGAGTACTGGCTGGGAGGTAGGTAACTCCATTTTAGTTAGTAAAGAACACTAATAGATTTTTCAGATGACTCACGCCAACGCTTGCCCACATGTGCTAGTTGTGGGTATTTCTGTTGCTGTCTGCTGTTTAAAACAATTCATTAACCAAAGAAATAGCAATAAACCCATCGTGGTTGTAGTAGGAAACTCTTGATAAGAAGCTGTAGGTAGTGCATGGATGCTGATGCGTTCCACTAATGAGGTTCTTTGGTGAATGAGCCACTGTATCATCACTAGTTTGTTTTATATAATTTGTTTATATTTCTTTTCATCAGCATTGACACAGAATATCATCCCTTCATGTCATATTTTCACCCCACCCACAGGGGTCGATTTAAGCAATAATGCTCAGAGGTACTGAAACCCAAGACTGCTTTACTGCCTGGGCAGACCAGAGCTCAGAGAACAGGCTGCTTCATTCCACTCATTTGAGAACAGTCAGTTTGTTCTGTAGCTGTTTATCTGGCAGTAAAATAGCTTGGTTGTGTTAACTGGAGTCAGTTTTTGCTGCTTTTGTTTCTGTGGAGGCTGTTCACAGAACACTTTTCTGCAGTGTGCACCAGGAGAACTGCACGTTTGGATTAACAATAGACAAAGCAATTGGCTTCCTCCACAGCCAGTCTGATATCTCAGGCCCTAGCCCAGGCAGCACAGTGGGTTCTTAAGCCTGCAGAAGTCTCAAGAAAACACTGAAAATGTTTTGTGAATGTTACTTTTTTTTGCTTAGACTTCAGCTGTCCAGTTTATCTCTGGGTTTCCACCACAGGAGAGCATTTAAACCCACACTTCCCAGACTGAGACCAAGACCAACATGCTTTTGCATTGTGTGACAAATATTTTTGAACTGAGGATGCCTGAATGTCAGTTTTAATTCCAGCCTAGCAAGAAATGAAATTCAGTAGCTTAAAAGTAAACCCTGGACACATAAGGGCTGACCCTGTAAACTGTTTGCATGTTCCCATGAGTCATCCCAGCACAGCCAGAGCAGGAGTGTACTCAGTAAGTGTTCAGCAGACAACAAATGTGAAGGCCTGTGAGCATCAACTTTGATTAGTCTGCCCCTAAATCGACCCCTGAAGAAACTCCTGTCATTGGTTATGACTCTAACATCACTCAGTCATGTTTTACTGCATGGTAAAAGACACCCATGGTTTCAGTTCTTGCCTGTCATCGTGCTCCTTCATTGCCACACTTCTTCTGGTCTTTGTGCTTTGTAGCTTTCAGATTTGTTGCATGTTTTGCCCTTTTTTTCCTGATTTTAAATAATTGATGCTCACCCTTTTTTAATTTTGAAGTTTTATTTGCTGCCAATTTGCTGCTTGTTTGTTTTTTGGAATTTCCCTAATTAAATACTTTCTGTTTTCTCCTCTATCGCCCTGGTTGCTGACCCTCCTCCCCACTCTTACTATTGTCTGTTGTGGTAAGTTCCTACTTGTGGATTTGGTTTTTTTCCCTTTTCTTTTTCCCATCCCTTTTTGATTTGTTTTTTTTTTGTTTTACACTGTGGAAACCCCAGTTTCATTTTACCAAAGAGCTCTGCCAACAGCAGGACCCCCCCCCCCCATCAGGTCCCAAGGAAAGTAGTATTGCCAACTACAAGCACTGGAGTATCCTGAGTCCAGCACCAAAGCATTTCTGAGATCTGCTTAAATGTAGCAAGTGGTGGTTTTTGCTGCTTGTGTGTTTGCTCAATGAATAAATGTCAAATTAACTCTTTTCTGTTTACTTTCCAGTTAGGAAAGTTGTTAGGAAAAATCTCAGCTGTGTCACGAGAATTCAAAAACACTTTTTAAAGTATAAAGGGTGAGGTTGCCATCAAAGAGCAGGACTCCAGGAGCTGGTGCTTTCAAAGAAAATGAATATTGGAAGACTTTACTAGTTGGCAACACTGCAAAGGACCTTGGGTTAAAATTGAGCAAGACAGTGCTGGGTTTGGGAAGGATGGTTGGAGTTGTGCACAGTGTGTGTGAGGGAGTTGATTTTATTCTTTCCTGCATCCCTTGGGCAGCTGCTGCTGTTTGGCCTTGGGGAAGGAGGCAGATGGTCCCTCCAGCCTCTTTTTATTTTTCAATCCAATCTTGTTGGCAAAGCTTTTTGTGTGCGTGCAAGAGATAACTCTCCAACTTTATTCCCAGCAGTTTGGAAAGGTATTTACCATGCATAATAACAAACCATGAACCTTCATAATCACAGTGGCTGTTATCTGCTCTGCCAGTTCTGTAATGGCTATTCAGTGTTCACCTTCATTCTCTTCTCCTCCCAAAGACCTATTATTTTTCATAAAATAATAGGAGATAAAATGCTTTTAATAATTTCTCCCTCATATCTGCATTTTGAGCTCTTTTCAGAAACAAGACCATGGAGTACTTTTAAGTTCTTTGTTTTGTCTTCAGTGCTGCAATTAGATAAACTGTGGTATTGGCTACATTTCAAAGATCCTGGTGTCCTATATTCTCCTGCCAGGCAGGGACCTGAGCTCTCCTAATCCCAAGGGGCTGTCAGCTACTGAGTGTCTGTGTGGGGTATGGAATGGCCCATGGAGGTGGTTGCTCTCCCCAGGGAGTTTTGTTTCCATTCCCTTGCTTCTAGGTGCAGATCCCCCAGCATCAGTCACATACATTTTATGACTGATGGCTCCAGGGCTCTGTAGGGAGGTACTTCTGTCACTTGAGGGGCTAACCAGTGCTCCTCACTGCCAGTCCTTCTCCCTGGAATCCTTAGAGTTTCAGCAGCTGGGTTTCTCAGGAAAAGCCAGTGAAGCTAGTCTTCATGGCCATGAAAAGAGGACAGAAGTTGGAAGCTACCTTCACCTGAGGGCACTGAATCCCACCAGGCTTCCCTGCTGCTACCACTCCTGGGACTTCCCACTGTCCCAATACTCTGATTCATTTAGTGAATTCCACAATAATTTGTTAATTTTCTGCTGATCAACAGGCAGCATTTTCTTCCTTGTTATTTTTACAGCAACATAGATGAACACTGTAACAAAGGGCTGTCTGGGCAGATGTCCACACAGCAGATGCTCATCTTGCAGGGACCAGGTTCTGCAAAAGCATTGTACTCAAACTTACTGGCCAAGTAGGTAGGAAAAATCACATGGATTAGAAGAGCAGCAGTGTGTTTCCATCACTGTGACCTGCCCAGTGCCCTGGGTTGGAGCAGGATCCCACCAATTTCTTTGGAGCATCCCCTTTGTAAGGTTTGGAGAGCTGGTCCATATGGTAGTCTGACTTAGGTGGACCTGATGCTACCTTGGGAATTGTTTGAGAAAGGAATCTCATAATTCTGTGTATTACACAGATAATATTGTCCAGAATGGTGGCCTTGAAAAGGTAATGATGAAGAAATTAAGGATTCAATAGACTGGTCATTCCTGTATTGATCCAGAGGGATGGTCACTGGAGAAAGGGTGTCCAGGGAAATCCTTCCCATAAAAGAGGAGAAGCTTTGGAGCTATGGGTTGTACCCTGGGAGGTGCTTCTGGTGTAATACCCCAGGGGGTGGTGGACACCCCAGAATGTCCTCCAGGCCAGGAGAAGGCAGTGGGATTTCATGACATCACTTGTTCCAGTCTCTGGAGTTTGCTGAGGGTTTTTATCTTCACTTAGTTCAGTTTGGCTTATTGAACCTCTTTGCCTTCCATAGATCACGTTCACTGTCAAGAGATCAGTTTTGTCAAAGCAAAATAAATGTAAAATAAAATAAAATAACCATGTATGGCAGCCAGGACATCTCTAAGTGCTGTTGGAAACCCAACACTAGCCCAGGGGCAGAGACATTGAGCATTCTGTGCTGCATCTCACTTTCTCAGGAGAGTGAAGGTGAACATGTTGGCGTTTCTGGTTTCTGCATGCAGGGTTTTAACACAATCAAAGGTTTCATTGATCTTTAAAGCATTTTTCTTTTCTTTCTCTCTCTCTCTTAATTAGATTTTCTTCGTTACTTTTCCCAGAAAAAAAAATAAATCTTTCTTGTTTCTCTACTTTTGTTGCATTTCTGGGCCAAATTCACCACTGGCTCAAATGGAAGCAGGTACATGGTACAAGGGGATTGCATCTGCTTTCACCAGGAGTGACTTTGGCCCTCTCTGCTAGACATTAGTAACTTAGAAGAGAACATAACACCTTCCAGGAGACATGCTGTTTAAAAAGCCCTTGCTGTGTGTGTGTGAG
>VYZU01055456.1:0-60318 GCA_013401355.1 Ceyx cyanopectus | reverse complement strand
AGGAATAAATAACCCTGTCTTTTTTGCTTAGGATTCCTTCTTACTAACAGATCTCATTCTCTCTGCAATGACCACACTCTATCAGAGACAAAAATATCCTACTCTGTTATTTTATATGCACTTTCAAAAGCAGCAGCTTGCCCAGATAGTTGCACAAACTCCTCACGGGGTTCTAAAATCCTGCAGTCTCCCCAAGATCCCCAAGTTTCACTCAACATACCAGACAGATCCAGATCTGCTGTGCAACGGCTTCAGATTCCCTGAGGAGTAGGGAGAGCAGAGCAGAGGTAGAGGCAGCGCCCTCTTGGAGATGTGAAACCAACAAAAGAACAACAAAACCAACCCACCCCCCGGCTCTTTGCTGTGTTAGGGATTTTTTTATCCCTAGTTGATTTTGTTTGTTTCTCCTCAACAGCAACTCTGAGCTTGGGAAGACTTCGCTCAGGAGGAGATGAGGATGGGAAATCTCCTTCTAGTCGTGACAGAAGATTCCCGTAAGGAAACACTGGATCCCCTGCTGCACAGCACCAGTGCAGCCAGTGCAGACACACACGGGCTCAAACAGCCCTTTGCTTTCACCTCATCAGAGGGATGCAAGCCAAGAACCTGCAGAAGCTCCATGTCCTTCCTTAGCTCTCCCTTTCCCGTGCCAGCCTGGCTCCACGGGTCAGTGATGCCAACCATGTTTTCTGTCAGTAGCTGTCTAGTTCCCTTATGAAAACCTACACAATAAAGTTTCTGTTCTGCTTGTGCAAATAGAGTCTGATGTTGTTCTTGGTGTCAGAATGGCACTGCCATGCCCATGGCACCCTCCCCAGAGCCCCCAGGAACCAACCCGAGAGATGCTCAGGGGTAACAACTGCAATAACAACAGGAAAAACAGAGAAAACCTCAGCAAGGCAACATCAGGATCCTCTGGAACGGGAAAACCAAGCAGTACAAGTAATATTTTTTCCTGATCCAGAAATCAGGAGACTATTAAATGTATGGCTCAGGCAGCAAGAGAGAGAAACTCCTAGAGCCACAGGCAGCTGCCTGGTTGTATTTCTGAGGGAGGAAGGGAACCAACAAGAGAAGGTCACGGGATATTTACTGTACAATACAGGTGACAAAATACTCTGCCTGCACTTCTGCCAACACAGTAAAACAAGGAGAAGTCCCAAATGAAGCAGCTCTGGATGAGCTCAGTGGAGTCCCCACCAGCTTGGGGTGGCTTAGAGCACTTAGCACACACCCGAGCTGAGAAGTCCCCATCCCATGGTGCCACCTGCTGACGGTGCTTTCCTTCTCTGCTCTGCATTCACAGCCCCAGCCCAGCAAGGGAGAGACAGGTCTGGGATCCCCAACTCCTGCTGATGAAACCTGTGGCATCTTTTCCAGCTTGAACAGGCTGAGCTACAGAGAAAACCCCTCCTCCATGCAGATCACCTTTGTTTGGTATTACCTGTCCCCAGAAACACAACTGCCTCTTTCACCATGGCACAATATTCCCTGCAACCACCTGGGTAAGACAGAGGCTGTTCTGACTGCCAGGCACATGGTGAAGCTCCCCGAGGAGCTTCACGTGGAACAAAGAATTCCATTTATTTCATGTAATATTATGTACATAAGTGATGTGTTACTGTTTCAGTGTTGTGGAATCATAGAACCATTCCAGTTGGGAACGACCTTGGGATCATCCAGTGCAACCATTAACCCTACTCTGCAAAGTTCACCCCTAAACAGTTCATAAGACATCAACCTGCTGAACTGCTGGGCTAGGAAATTCTGTTTGCAACTCACCCCTGGTGAGATGAACTGAACAGCAGGAGCTTCACTGCTCCTCTGATAACTAGTTTGGGTGTTTTTGTCTTAGGCCTTAACTTTTGGCTGGTGCTTCAAGCCCTTCTTCCTGCCAGGCAGCTGGGCTGACCTGCAGCTGTATCAGAGTATTGGTGACACCACACCCTGCCCTGTCTGGAAAGCTCCATCTTCTGTGGCTCATTTCTGTCTCTTCAGTGATCAGTTCCCCAGACGAGTGCCAGTGGCAGTGCCTGTATGCAGTGGAGTGCAGTGGACCAGTGGGAGTATGTACAGCGGGAATGCACAACCAGCCGGTGCTGAGCAAACTGAGCCCGAGCCACGAGGAGGAGCTCAAAGCCTGCCCTACTGCACGCTGAGGCTGAGGATGAGAAGAGCAGCAAGTCCTTTTACTGAAGACCTTCCAGTGAAGCACAGAGGGGTTCAGAGCTTCCTTTGGCTTCTTCAGATGGTGTCCAGGCTTGGCCAGCCTCTCCGAGCCCACCATCCTGCATGAGCAGCAGATCCCAGTAAGGAGCTGAGCCTGCAGCTGCTCCCAGGAAAAGCAGCTGCCCCTCCTGAGACCCCTGCCCACTGGCCTCCCACCTCCCCCAGAGCCCCCTCCTCGGTCCCTGGGTCATGTCTGAAATCTCTGAGTAAGAGAGAAACCAACAACCCCCTGCTGCCCTGGAACACTCCACCACCTTCCCGACAGCAGGAGGAGCAGAAGATCTCTGCAGGAGCCAGACTTGGCTGCTCTGCATTTGGTGTGTGAATTTCACTGAAAGTTACTGAAACTTTTGAAGACTATTTTTGTGTCACTTGCCAGGTCGGGTTTTAGGACTGGTAGCTTTAAAGTATATATTGTTTATAGTGTTGTTACAAACTCATATTCTAAATATTTTCCACAGCTAAACATATCAATATTTTGATAGTATTATACTAGTAACAGCAAGAAATTCCTTCATTACTATTGCAGCAAGACTACTGAAATATGACTGAACATCAGATTATGAAAAAAATAACCCAGCAGAAAACACTGTTAAGCACCTAAATCTCATGTATTTCACCCAGAAATGGGCAGCTGAAGGGCGAGCTGGGCCTGCCTCCCTTGGGCTGGAGTTTTAGGGGCAGAGGATGGCTAACCCACCAGAGCCTCGTGTCTCACAAGAGCTGAAGCTGCTCCCTACGTCAAGGACAACCTGACAGGACATGCTGCTGTAACTCTAGAGCCTGAGAATGGCACCAGGAATAAAGAGATCTGAGAGCCTGGGCCCTGCCCCAGCTCTGTGGTTACCTGGAAAGGGTGACACTGCCCCTCAGAAGCAGGCAAATAAAACAGATTAACAACAGCGGTAGAAAAAAGTCCGAGGCAGAGCTGATCCTGTTCCACACCTACTGATTTTAGCCACACCTCACTATTAGACTATGAAAAGAAAAAGAAAAAAAAAACCAAAAAACCAAAACAACAAACCAAAACAGAACCAAACCAACTGAAAGGAAGGGAAAGCACTCGGGCTGTGATCCCAAACAACAACAACGGTGTGTGCAGGCTCGTAAATGCTTCCGAGCTGACCAAGAGGAAGCACGTTTCAGGATGACACAATCTTGTTGCTGTAGTCATTCATCGCAGGGAAACTCCCACAGGAAAAGGCATAAAGCTGCTCAGGGAAGGCTACGAGGCTGCTCAGTGCTAGGCAGTCAAACATTGGGTTGGATTCACCACAGAGCCAGGCATGAGCACCGGCCAAGGCCCTTTCCAGTTTTATTCTGGGTCCCTCAGGGGTAGCGCAGGGTGTGGTCTGGCCCAGCAAGGACCTTCTTACAGACCTTCAAGTGCAGATGGAGGTGCCAGCAGCACACACAGCTCTGCCAGACCCTTCTGGCTGGCTGCTGGAGGAGGGGCGCCCTGGGGAGCCTTCGGCGAGCGGCGCGGGGAAAGCATCTTCCTGGGTGGGAATGAGAAGCAGACTCTGCAGAACCTGAACGAGCGCTTGGCCGCCTACCTGGAGAAGGTGCGCTCCTTGGAGGCGGGCAACGCGCAGCTGGAGAGCTGCATCCTCCAGTGGCACCAGCACAGGGCTCGTGGAGAGAGGAAGGACTTCCACCAGTACGAGCTCAACGTCACTGACATGCAAAAGCAGGTAAGTCAGAGCCCCCAGTGGCTGTGGAGCTCTGTGTGTGCTCAGGAACCCGGGTGCTGCTTCATGCTGAGGGCTCTCCTCCAAAGAAAGTGACCCGAAAGCCCTGCAGTGCTCCAGACACCAGTGGCCCCGGGCAGAAACAGCCTAGGGGTGCCCAGGGGCAGCACGGGGTACCAGAAGGCAAGGCTGGAAGGAGACCCGGGGGATTCTGCAGAGGCTGGTGGTGTGAGGAGGTCTGGGTGCTGCCAGGTACTGTCTCTGTGCCTGAGCTGTGGTTTGAGGAGCTCTGTCTGGCAGGATTTGGGTTTTTTGACTGCACATGTATCAAGCAAATTACAAGGCAGGCAAACGGGGGAGCTGCAGTTTGTGCCTTCTCTGCAGACTGCTGCTGCCTTGCCTTTCTTTGATTCCTGTGGTAGCAGACAATGAAACTACAGGAGTTTTGGGTCCAATGAGCTTATGTAATCAGATGGAAAAATACTTGGTTGTAATTAAGAAAATAGCAGTGACAAATTCCTTGTGGATGCTTTCACTATAATTAAAAGGAGAAATTCTGGTTCCTGCCAGTAGTTAATATTAACGTTCAACAGTAACTCTTTCAGTCTCCCAAACTCACGTGTCTTCAGATTTAAGTGTAATATTAATCTGTATTTGTAATGAACCTACTTAGCACTGTAACCATCTGTGTGACTAATCAGGGTAATTAACTTTACATAGCCATAGCAGACAAAACGCAGAGCCATTCCAGGTGGGGTGTTGTAGCCTTCCCTCCCATCTCCACAATGCGGTCACTTGGCATTTGCAAGACCCTGAGAAATGCTTATTCCAGAAGGGCTGGAGCTGGAGTTATCCCCCAGCTCTGCTGAGCGAGGCCAGGGAGTGAATCAAGCTCCCTGCTCCCTGGTAAAAGCGTTGCCTGCAGGCAGAAGATGAGGCACCCCGACCACAGCCGTGTGAGCAGAGCCAGGGCTGTCATCACCTGGGTCTGCTGTCAGGATGAAGAAAGCTCACCTGTCTCCAGACCCAGCACTTGGCACTGCTTTCTGCAGCTGATCCGCAGATAAAAACTTGTTCAGCAAGAATATAAATGTTGATTTGGAATTAATAAATCAGGAAGATTTAGGAAGACAGTAAGACCAAAATCAGAATGGTGACTGGGGCAGAGCCCTCCCTTTGGAACTGGCTGTACCCAAAACTCTTTAACACTCAGCACTTGAATAGCACTCACTGCTACAGGCACCTGCTGGATGAGGGGCTGTCTCAGCCACTACACGCTGGGAAGGGCTAGGAAAGGATTATTTACAGGAGACAATTCAGTGATTTAACCCAGAATTTTTACTTTATAAGTTATTGCAATTATGTGACTGCATCTAGTTATTAACCATAATTACATTAATGGACTGTGAATTGGAAAGGTGAAACTCATTTAGCACCTACAATGAGATTTAGACCAAAATTCAGGCTCCTATATCCAGTAACTCAGAAAGTACCAGCTGTCTAAACTCAGAAGCATACGACCCTTTGGGTTCTACACTCTGGACACCTGAACTCTGGATGACCACAGAGCCACAAGGGGCCTTGCTCCAGTCTGACCCCGACACAAAGCCACATGGCAGCAGCTCTCAGGTGAATGGCTCCTTCAAGCACCTTGTAGTGCCACAGAAGCAAAGTGATTTACAGAGCAGGCAAGGAGCCAAGGCTGCTGGACAAAGGACACAGGCATGCTGAGGAAGAAGGCAGTGCAGGAAACCTTGGAAAAAACCCTTTTTTGAGAAGGAATTTGAGTGTATTTCCTATATATGAATGTGTGAGCTCTTAATTAAGTTATCTGTAAGTCTGCAGATGGGTACTAGTGATGCACCCCTAGTCATGCTGAGGAACTCTAATTACAAGCAGGTACCTGGCACAGCAGTTGGCCACATGGCACTTGGCAGAGCACTGCAAGTTGCTCAGACTGCACAGAAAGAGCACAAAGCATTTCTCCAACCCTGCTGCGGAGTTGCATCACTCTGAGAAGCTGAGGAGCTCAGACGTTGCTTTCTCACTGCCTGGCTGCCTTCCATGGGGAAACGGCCTTTCTCTCTAAGGATGGCTCCAAGAATTGCCCCTTCTCTGGCAGCAGATCCCGGCAGCCACAGGCTCAGGGTATTTATTGTTCGACTCCTTCAGCTGCCCTCGATCATGTCCCAGGGCTGTATCCAGGCGTGCTGCTAATTGCCCAAGAATGCACCATCGGTTAACAGATTAGTGAAAACATTCCACAGGCACCTTCTTTTGCATCAGGAGAGGTAAACTTTTGACACTTGAGAACAATTTTGTCGTTTCCTTGTTTCTTTGTGATTCATTTAGGGGTGGGAAGTTTTCCTTCCAGGCGCTGAGAGCTCTGCGAGTGGCTCATGGTTTCTGCAGCCACATGCCCCTCGGTTCGCAGGGCAGGTGCAGGGGAGGCAGCTCCTGGAACTGCAGCCCCATTTCTCTCTTCCCTGTGTCAGAAAGGACACGATGTTCACAGTTATTACCTCCTGATTATTTATGAGCTCCTGCTAGAATTCGTTCAAAGATTCTGAACGGAACACGGAGCTTTTCATATTGAGATAAGCTTTTCATATTGAGATAAGGCTCTCCCACGTTAACAGGGGTTCCCGAGGCTTTTCAGTGCATGCTGAGAACACTCAGTGGATGATGCACCTTCTAGGGCAATTTTCGACATCCCAAAGTCAAGTCAAAACCCAGAATTAATCACTCTGTGCTGCTGGACAATCCAGTGAAGTTCCAGGGCAATCACTGACCGGAGCAGGACATTTATCCTAAGGACATTCTGAAACACTTGGGTCCCTCTCAGGAGTTGCTGCTACAGCATCGTTCCACCTCTGCACCCCTCAGGGAGGGGTTTCTGCACATACTTCTTATCATAAGATTCACTGTGCTCAGACCCAGCTCAATGGTTCTGACTGAAATTTGTCCTAAAGATGACCAGGGCTGATTTTCCAGCAGTGCTAAACAGAATCAACAGCAGTTCACAAGAGGAAGCCAGTGATTGTTATCCTGTATTGTGTAATAGAATTCATATCCTCCACCTGTCCAGGCATAAGGGGACTCCTCCTGCTAAATCCTCCTGTAAGGTGATGAACAAAATCTGCAGAAACATTTCAGTGCATCAGGAAACTGAGCTTCTTTCCTTCATGGCCTCCCCTTAACGTGAGGATTCCACTATTTAGATGCTTCCTTCATCCAGCAGGGAGCCCGGAACAGTGCATGTTATTCAGTCACCACCTGTGAAGGCTGAGTCTCCTGCTGGGCTCTCTGTTTTGCAGATTGAGGATGGGAAGGTCACCAATGCCAGCATCCTTCTGCAGATCGATAACGCCAACATGGCCTCCGAGGACTTCAGGCTCAAGTAAGCTCTTCTTTGCTGCTTTCCTGATAATGTTTGCAAGAGGATTAAGCAAAAGGTGTTTTTTTTTGTTGATAATCCAATATGAAACTGTTTTGACTGAGGTTTTCTGGTGATGCTGGATATATAAAACCAATGTAGAATAGAAAAAAACAAAAAGCCCAAGCCCAGAACGGATAAAAAGGATGGAAAAACCACAAATGATTGGTGAACAATCTTGAGTCACCCTGTTTATGATACTTGGTTCAGGTCCTGAAGAGCAGGTTTTACAGCAGGCGCTTGATACTTGTGACAAAAGACACTTAAAACTGTCATCTGGGAATCCAAATTAGCTCTTCTCTGTGCTGGTCCAGCCCAAGCCCATTTCCAGCACTCACCTCCCCTGCCACCCCTCGGGCACTAGCTCTGCTTCAGAGTCTGCTGCACTCTGCCCCAGTCGATGGGCCAGTGCTTCCAGTGCCCAGCTGGAGTTTTCAATCCACTGCTCAGAGACAGTGCTCTGACCAACTATAAAGCCAAAATGTTGGGACAGAAAACTCCCAGACAGAACTTTGAGAAGGAATTTACAGTTCTGCAAGTTCAAATTCTTAGGAATTGTGAGAAAAGGTATTTTCAGGAGATGATGATCAGCTGCTAAGACTCTGACCCCTGTAAGCCTGGCCTTGCCCTGCTCCCCTTTCTACCATTCAAACGGAGACAGCGGAACTGCTCCGGGGTCACAGACGCTGCCCCTCTTTCCAAAGCACCGGTTTGGAGGGAGCCCCTAGAGAATGCAGTGCTGTCTGGGTCTGAGCTGCTCCTCCCCAGCTCCCCACACAGCCCGGGCTGCCCTGGTGGCTGTCGGCAGGTACGAGGCGGAGCGGGCTCGCAGGCTGGGCGTGCAGCGGGACGTGGAGAACCTGCGCAAGGAGCTGGATGGGCTGACCATCATCACCACGGACCTGGAAATGGAAATCGAAGGCCTGAGAGAAGAGCACATCCTCCGGAGGAAAGACCACGAGGAGGTAGGAGAAGCTGCACTTGGTAAAATCCTGTCTCACACGCCTTCGCTACCGTGTAATTAACTTTGCGTAAGGGCCGTGATCTATAAATGGGATTGGTGATTCACAACCTAATCGTGTTTCTGAAGAGCCCAAGGAGAGTCAGGAGAGGCATAAAGTTTGAGTGCTACCTTACAATTAAACAGGGATTTCGGAAAGGATAACAAATTGCTGTATTTTCTCCTGCTCTTTTTCAGTCACCCACCCATCTGTCACAAAGCTAATAATAACTTACACACTTGACAGAAACAGATACAAACACACAGAGACTTCATGTAAATAGGAAACATTCCTGGTTGCTGTTGAGTTTCCCTCCTCACAGACAGTGCCCTCAACTCTGGCTGTAGCAATTCACAGAACCACAGAAGCAGAGTGGTAGAGGTTGGAAGGGAGCTCCTGAGGTCCCCTTGTCCACCCCCAGCTCAAGGCTGACAAGACCTAAACAAGGATCAAAATGAAAAGGCATGGTTGGTGAAGCCAAGGAAAATTACCTATTCTTGCCAAATCCCAAGCACGTTAATTACATAATAGTTAATAACTGTCAAAACCATGCTGCCCTGAATCCTCCCAAAGCTGTTCCTCAGTGGTCTGTTATTCCTACACACACAGTCCCACTGCTCAATGGCAGATGGTTCCCTCTGGCTTGATCTGGTGATGTTTCCAGTTACTACCCAGTGCAGCACCAAACAACCCTGCTCTGACCAACAGAGCAGAAACACACGGGTTACACAGCAGCTCTTTGGCTGCCCCAGTAGCCAAGGGTGCCACTGAACAGCTAGAGCAAAACATTCTTGGAAGCAGGGTAACCCCCAGAGACATCAGCCTGTCCAGTTGATCTGCATTTTGCAGGCTGTGATGTCATACCCTGAAATGCTGCTGTGCCTGAGAGCTTTGGAAAATGGTACCTGGCACATAAGATAGTGCTACACCAAAAGGAATGTTCCCATACCTGCTTGACTTGTCCTGTAATTAGGTTGTTTACACAGTAATTATACGCTTTAATCCAATTATTCCTTTAACAATTACATAGAACTTTTTACATTACTCTCCTGTAAACTCAGTTATAGTTCCATAAATATTAACATATAGGGGAAGAAAGATGAAATTACTGTTAGATTTTCATCAAAGGTTTTGGGTTCCTAATAGAAAATTAAATAACAAATGGCAGTGCTCCTTCATTAAGCACCTATCTTCCAGAAACTGGGTATGAGAAGACCTTCTGCCACGTTCATTGAGTTCTCCAACACAGTCTGCCACAGAAGCAGATCTAAGTCACTGGTTTCAGTCATGTTGTGGTATTATACACATAGAAATGTTGCAAGCAGAGTTAACTGAACATAGGCAGCAACTAACCTTCCAGAATGGAAAAAAAAATTAAATATATATATAGTTTGGTTTTTGTGAGAGGATGGAACTGGAACAGACAAGCCAGGAATGAAAACGTTCCACTTCTATAAACAAGTCTGCTTGTTTCCTCTGCTAATAGGATATGGAAGCAAATCGCTCATCACAAGACTTCAAAGTCAATGTCAAAGTCAAGGCAGCACCTCCTGAAGACCTAGGCAAGATTCTGGCAGGAATCAGAGAAGATTATGAAGCCATCATTGAAAAGAACCGTCAGAGCCTGGACAGCTGGTACAGAGAGCAGGTAACAACACGTCCCCGCCCATCTTTGGGGCCCTGCTGCTGTCTGTGAGTGCCCAGAAGCAGCCAGCCTTTCTCCTGCCTCCCCTGCAGAGCACAGCCCGGAGCACGGCAGCAGCCCCCAGCCCAGCCCAGGCACAGGGCAGCCAGGCCGAGGCGAAGGAGCTGAGGCGCACGCTGCAGGCGCTGGACATCGAGCTGCAGGCTCAGAGCAGTAAGGTATCCCCTCTGGCTGGCTCTGCCACACTCTCTGCTTCATCCACTCTGAAAGGGGGCCCGCTCTCCAGTTAATCAGAGCCCAGCAGAAATTCACGGTGGTGATTCGAGGAGCAGTGAAACGGGGATGTGAAGCACGCCTGACTCTGCCAGAGTCTGTAAAACAGATTCAGCAGCCACCAGCATGAGTGAAAAAATCATGTCTCTCCTTACAACAAAACATGGGGAGAAGGAAAAGGAGAGGTGGGATAGCTGGCTGAATGATCTAGAAAGAAAATGTGTCCAGGCAGACAGACAGCAATACACATTCCATAGTTTCAACCCGTTATAAGGTGGGAAATAGACCAACTGTGAAAAGATACTGCTGGGGAATCTTCCAAAGCTCTTGTGCTCAGCTCCTGTGCAGGGTAAAGCTCACCCACCCGTGACCTGGAGCCTCTGGAGCAATTCTGGACAGCACAGGACAGCTGACAGAAGAGCCAAGAGCTACAGAGCAGAGCAAGAACATGGCAGGGATCAGTTAGCAGCCCTTGCCTCATTATGCACACACACGCCTGGGGTTCTGCTGCCTTCACATCAGCAGCCATGCAAATGCCTCAGCCCTGCATTGCCACACTCTGCATCCTGCCAGCTGCAGAATCATTTCCCTGGCATTTGAATTCCCTGGCATTTCTGCACTGAATTCCCTGGTATTTCTGCACTGTATCCACTGGCATTTCTGCACTGTACCATGAATATAACACCCCGGGTTTGGGTCTTGTCTGCCCTCTCAGAAGCACATGCTGGAAGACACCCTGGCTGACACTCGGAATTACTACGCTGCTGCACTTCAAAACATGCAGCAAATCATCTCCAAATGTGAGGAAGAGCTCGCCCAGGTTCGTCAGGACATTAAGCAGCAAAACAACCAGTACAAGGTTCTGCTCGGGATCAAAACCCGCCTGGAGAAGGAAATTTCCACTTACCGCCTGCTGCTGGAAGGGAATGTTGATGGGTAAGGCAAAGTGCCCTGACTGGAACAGATGAGAAGAGAGTTCTCATATTCGGGTTATTTATTTGTTTGTTTATGCTTAATCAAAGCTTCTGAGCTCCACACTACATCAAGGGCTGGTATTTTAATGTGATGGCACATCATAAAAAGCTTGAGCCATTTAGTACACAGAGAAACTGGTATCCATGTAATTTGGATCGCCTCAATTAATCTAATTTTTCTTAAAAAAAAAATAATCTGCATTCCCACAGCAGTTTCAGTAAAATCCATACTCATTTCCTATCCTTTCTGCATCAAAAAGAAGTCTGGAGACAAGTGCAGCTCTTTATTGCTCAGCCATCTGCATTCCAACCCCCAGCCAAGTCCTCAGCTGAGTCCCTCTGCTGATGGGCACTTTGGGTGACCTGCTCTGGGTGACCTGCCCTGGCAGGGGGGTTGGGGGGTTGGACTCCATCTTTCAAGGTCCCTCCCACCCCCAAACAAACACCTGTGAGTATCTGAGAAACCAGGCAGCTGTCCACAGGAGAAGCAACAAGGAACGTACTCAGGAACAGTTTCAGGTGTGGGCATCTGTACCTAAGATTACCAAAGAGGAAAAGTTCTCATGCTACAAAAGCATATTTTTTTAAAATTGTTACTTAATTTTCATCTTTTGATGAGGTCTCCTTAGAATCAGTGAGAAAGGGATGAGCAACTTCCTGAAATGACTATAATTTTTTTTTCTCCATTTTATTATCTTTACAGGATAGCAAGAAAATCTGAATCAAAAGCTAAAGGTAAAAAGTCCCTTCTTTTGTTGTCTGTAGTGACTTTCCATTGCTGTCATTGCCAAGAAGATATTATTCTGGAGGGCTGCATGGCAGCTCCTGCTCCTGTAGGCTGAGTTTGAGACTGATTCCAGGGACTCAGGGGAGCACTGGGAGCACATTCTGGCTGCAGACTGACCTCTGCCAGTCACAAGCTTTGTCCAGAGCCCAGACTCCAGACTAAAGCTTTCATGCTGTATGAGGAGGCACAGACAGCTCCATTTGGTGACTAAAACAGTGCTGGGGCTTGAAAGCAAAGAGAAAATCTGCATGTCTGGAAACTCCTATTCTGGCATGAGCATGACCTACAGCCATTTGGGATCATCTGCTCTGAAGTGGGATTTGCATTGCCTGGGCTGAGGCTGCATTATTCATGTGCCCTGACCCGGCCAGGGCTCGGGGTGACTTTCTGGCAGAGCACCTCACAAAGAGCAGGAATAAAGATAATGTGAGGCTGAGGAGGTGGCTGGTAAATTGCTGTCAAGGAAGCTTTCCCAGCATCACCTTGTCCCTGGTGTCATTAGCCTGCCTTCTGCTTTCAGAGCACGCGGGGGCAGGCGGCCGGAAGATCACAGCGATCGTCCACGACACGGTGGATGGGCAGCTGGTATCATCCACCATCAACGAGATCCAGCAGCCAGTGTGAGGACAGGCCTGCCCTGCCTGGCTTCCCCAGACTGCTCAGCCCAGAGAACCCCTCCGTGCACCTCTGCCGGAGCCAGGCTCCCTGTGTGTGCAGCAGGGACACTGCAGTGAGCCCTGTCCTCAGTGCTTTACGGCCTCTCGTGAGCAGTGCCAGCCAGGGCTAGCTAAGCTGACACTGGCAGGCTAGAGAGCTTCTAGTCAGCCAAAGGCTGAAGAAAAGCTGCTGAAAGAAAAAGACTGTCTGAGCTGGAAACACACGAGTTACACACAGCACACTGGGGCAGCAGTCTCCATCTGGGACTCATTTATTGCTCTGCACATTAACTAGAATTTAAAGCAAATAATCTCTCGACTCTTCTCCTGGTTTGATGTCTCCCATTATATACCTCACTGCAGCCAATAAATTCTTTTCCATCATCTGTTCTGGTTGTTGGCATTTACGATTTGCTTTCTCTTACCTATGCACCAGCCTGTTATCCTGAGAGGCCCCAGTTTAGGCAAATCTCAATTTCTTCCCTTTCCTCACACCAGCAGCAGACCCTAACAGCAAGAGGAGAACTTCCAACGATATGAAAGCTAAAAACTGAGCAAGAAAAGAGAAATATGACTAGGACTGTGTAGGCAAGGCAGACTGTAAAGCAGAATGAAGAGAGAAAACGGGGTGCAGTGGGTGTCTGTACAGAGATTTGCATTCCAAAGCCAATGTGGCAGCCTCACATTCGTGAGCAAATTGTCCCCACGCTCTGCTACTTGCTCACAGGGACCTTCATCAACTCTGAAATAAGGCTCACAGAAGAAAGGGAATGTTTCAGACCAAATGCAGCTCTAAAATAACCCCGGTCCATCTCCACCACACGGTGTTTTCCTACTGGCATGTTAGGACCAGCTCACGACTCCCCTTCTCCCCCTGCTCCCCAACTCTCCACCCCTGTTGCACAAAGATCCCAGAGCACTGAATGGATTACCTAATGGTTTTAAATTGGGTAAAACTTGCAGCACAGGATTTGTAACTGTTGGCTAATTAACAGTGTCCTGCCTTATGGTTTACCAGATCTGGCAAGCCAGGCCTGGTGTCTGCAGCAGCTGGACAGAACGTGCCCAGGCTTTCTTCTACAATTTCAAGCTGTAATGACTTCTCACAATTACAGAGCAGCACCACATTTGCTGGGATACAAATCACTTTCAACTCTGCAGTACTTCTAAATCACAGGAAAGCATCTGAGCTCTGTGCTAGGTTTTGATCGTGCTAAACTACAAAGAAAGAAGAAGGAAACAAATAACTGAAGTTCTTTGTAGGACACACCTGTCCCTGTTTCTCATTCTCTTTGGCTCTGCTGCTGTCCCTTGTTGTGCTTGGCTTTGAGCCAGTCAGCACTGCTGAAGATGCTCCAAAATCCCCACCCCACTCCCCTGTCCTGGTGATTTTCACCTTCTCTGGTTATTCCCTAGCTCTGAATTTCTGTTAAGCTCAGTATTTTCAAAGGTATTTAGGGTGGGTCTGCAGCCTAAGTAGTAAATAATGATGCTAGATATTTACCACTTGCATGCACTGTTAACAGGACATCCTCACAACATGCTAAGAGATGAAGTTAGGGAGATAATGAATGGGGAATGGATGATCATTTCCAGTTTATTACTTGAGAAACTGGAGGAAGAGATGACACAACTTGCTCAAGGCTGCACAGAAAGTCCCTGATGGCGACTGAATTAGAATTCATCACTTCACAGCTTCTACTTACCCTGGCTGTGAGACAATCCCTCCTCCACGGAGAGCTGCTCTCAACAGGATGGCTTGCTGGGCTCAATGCCAGCAGGTAGTGCCAGTCAGGCCCCTGCCTCTGTTTTGGTGATGCTCTTCAATTTACGAGTGCCAGTAGCCCCACCAAAACCAGTCCTGTGCAAACACTGCGCCTGGGGGGTGCCTTTGGTGATTTCAAAGTATTTGGGAAACTAAAAAGGGATGGTAGACGTGCTCCTTTCTCCTGAGCAGTGTCTTGAAGGAAAGGAAATCTTCAGGAGGTGACACTGTTTTGCTTGATTAAATATTTTACTAGTTCATTGCATTAAAACTGGAATTTATTCTGCTTCAGGCTGAAAAACAAACAGAAGTGCTGTTCCAACATCAAGGAAGCGACCGACCCAGACCCAGAGAATCTGCTATTTTGAGATTGGAAGGGTCTTAAAAGAAAATCCCCCCCTGGAAGTGAATGCTTTCCACCTCCCTTAAATGGAACAGGACAGTCACAAAGATCAGTGGGAGACCTCAGTTCTACCTGAGTGATGTAACAGTGTTTGCAGCCTAAGGAGGCACAGGAACTCACAGCCTATAAAAGGAGGCTGAAACCACCAGCATTCACAAATCCCTCGGTGCAGTTTCACCTGCCATTTAAGGAAGTCCTGCACCAAAGAATCCTCCAGTGTGATTTCTAACAGACTTGACTGGGCTCCAGAAGCCTGTGAGTCATAGCTCAGCTCATAGCTCATTTCACTTGTAGAATGGGACAACTTATTAAGCTGCATTACAATGCCCAGCTCTGGTAAGTGAATTGTTGATCCTCTGGAAGAAGTTGGCCATGAGGTAATGCAGGGATGGTTGGGGCTGTTAATCACACATTCTTCTGGGGGATGTGGACACAGGTTGGCAGGTCTCTTCTGGGTGAGCAAGGCATTTCTGTAGAATGCAAAGTTTCTGCTTTCTGCCTGCCTTGTTAGCACGGATGCAAAATGAATCAAGCCCTTTCAGAACGAGAAGGAAAGCAAGGCCAGCCTTCCTAGCACCACTAAACCAGCTGCATGCTGCTACTGAAGCTGGGAGAATAGGTAGAAGAGCAGGTAAAACATTTCACAATGTCCACACCCTGACCTATAAAGGTTTCTAAAGTTTTGCTGGGAGATGCCTGTTCCTGTGTATGAATCACTTAGAAAAGGGAAGGATCTATAAGCAGGGAAGCAAGGAAAGAATAACACTTGAGAGGCCTGCACCTCCCCCCAGCCTCCTCCTGTGCTGAATTATACAGCAGAAGCATCTTAATTATTGACTCTGCTTGAGCATTTGGCTTAGTGAAATCACAAGTCGTTTTTTACTATGTATTGCTTCCTCATAATCCCTTCCTCAGTTAAATTTTTCATTTCTTCTCAAGTGGTATTTTAAAGATATCTTTAATTGTATGACTGTACAGAAATGACCTTCTTGAGCCACACATCCAGGGGCTGGCATGAAAGAAGTGTTTGCAAAAATATCCCATTAAACAAAAGCATCAATATATCATGTTTGGGTGGCCCTAGTGGGAGCAGCTCAGAGCTGATGAAGTACTAGACGTGACCTAATGGTGAAACAGGTGCCTGGCTGCTGCTTCTGGACACAGTAATTTGCCCTTTCAACGTCTGAATATGCATCAGAAGCTTAAAGGCATGAAATCATACCATCAGGTGTGGGAAAGACACTTCCACTAACCATCTAGACTTCAGGGGTACATTTATTTTTTGATTTCCAACGTCCTAAGGACAGGCAAAAGCAGTTCATTTGATAGGCTGCTATTAGGCTCTATAGAAAGCAACAAAAACGAGGAATATAATTAGAGAAAATGTAATTCCATTTAAAGGAATAATTATTCAGAGCAGGCAGGGAAAAGAAGGAGAAGCAAAGAAGCTGAAATGGCTGAAGAACAGGCTCAGGGCAGGTACCAAGACACTTGTGAATGGACGTGTCTCCTGGAAATGGCTTTGCTGCCATGCAGGGAGAAACAGCAACACAAAACCAAAGCAGCTTTTCTTCCATGCCTAGAGTTTATTTCTGGCTAAAAATGAGGATACTTAGGCACCAGACAAAACGAAAGGGCCATAGTTCTAAAGGATAATGGTTGTTCTTGTCCTCAAAACTTCACTTTTGAGGTTTAGAAGGACAGAGAACACTGGCTGCCACTGTTCCCAAGCTCTGCCATGCACGCTGCTAAACTCTTGTAATCACACCCCGTGGCTGTAGCATCAACATCACTGTCAACATTTGGCCACGACTTATGCGAGGACACTTTCTTCTGGATATGGGACCAGAAAGAGCAGGTAATATGTGAAATTTCGTTCTGCACTATGTGGATTTCCTTACCCACGTTGGGTTCCAGCAGGATCCTCCCGCTGCACAGAGCTGTGCAGTGCACACTCTTTTCAGAAGGCATGTGGTGGCCTCTAGTGACAGAGCAGGATAAACACATCACGCTGCTGCTGCCGGTGGCACGGATGGGGCTGTGAGGGATTTTCTCCTCTTCACGGATTCACTTGTTTCCTTGGGACCTGCTTGCCCGACACAGATCCTGAAGCTGGACAGGGTTTCAGGTTCCCTCTCTCTACATAGTGAGCAAACCAGTTTGGTTCTGGCCACACCAGGCCAGGGAGGAAGTGCCATGTGGCCCTGGCATCTACCCGAGTGGTCCCAAAGCAGCCACCCGGGCACCTCCTGGCACTGCCCCTGGCAAAGTACTCGAGGCGTGAGACACGTCGGGTCCTGAGCCCTCCAGGATTACTGTAAAGATGGAGATCCCCCCCAGATGTGGGCACATGAAGTGGGTTTGTACCTGTCTCTGTGTGCAGGTATTTGCACAGGGCCAGGGAAGGTCTTTGCTTACTGAACCATAGAAATATCTGATACTTTCAGATGGATACTGAACTGTTCCAGCAGTATGGAACAGAGAAACCAGTCAGCTGAAATGTTCTCCAGCTGCTGCTGTTCTCACCCCACAGCTGCCTGTAACTTTTACAAGAGAAAGAGATCTGCCTGCTAGTCTTTCAGATTACATTAGAGTTGAGATTAATGATACTTTTAGGGTAGAAAAAAAAGAGAAGGTTCATTTGTATGGCCTGGAGCTATTATTGTTGGCACTGAAATGTGATTTTATTGGAGGAGAGCAGCTGGGACAGGAAAGGCAGCTTCTGACTTTCATTCTGTGGCTGGGAAGACGTAACCAGCAGTGTCTGTGCACACCCCAAGAGCTGGGACTCTGAGAACCATTTAAAGCAGTGGTTTACATTTACCTCTCTCTCAAAAGCTCAGAGAAATAAGGTGCAATTATATGATGATTCAAGTATTTTCACTGGACACAAGATAAAAAGGACAGGGAAATGAGGTAAAAATGTGTATGAGGAAGCCCATGTAAGATATTGTGCTGCAGGAGTCCAGGGTGAAGTGAATCAGTTGAGTAAGTGACATCAACTGGACCTTCCTCTCATTCAGCAAAACAGAAACACCTTTATTCTTGGAGAGAGCAGCAGAATTTGCATTAACAAATGGTGCAAAGGTGAGTTTGGTTTGAGGGTAGAGAATTGTCCTAAGAACTGTTCTCACTCATTCAGAAAAAAAAATCCATTTAAAATCCACTATTGGCTCTCATCTACATTAAAAATGTACTCTGAATATTGAACAAGGAATTCCTCAGACACACATTGTACAGAGGAATTGCAGGAGATTTTTCAGATTGAAATTCTTAGCACACAAAACCCACACTGGGATCAGCCAGAGTTGTCTTTGCTGTGCCCTGTGGCAGAGCCAGAGCATCAGGCAGATGCCTGAGCCAACCCCAACAGCCACTGCCACTCGGGTCATTCTAGAAGGTGAAGTTAGAGAAAAGTTTAGAAATTTTCACCTCTCGGTGAATTTTCTTTCTCTAGCAACCTCTTGCATTTCTAAATAGTATCATCTTCTGTAAAGTTCAAACACCTCACATTAATTTAAATCCCACAATTAGCTTTTGATATTTGGTGTAGCTGTTTCTCCATGTGGAGGTGGGACAGTCTGAATGCAGGGATTAGGGATTTGACCCCCCCGAGCCAATCTAGACCTTCATGACATTTTCCTGCATTTCTAGACAAACACGAAAGCTAAAAAGGAACCTTTGTCATTTGCTCAATGAAAGAAAAAACCGAATCTCCAAGTGATGTTTAGAAAAAATGCCATCAAAGTAACATGGAAAGTAATTTTAGTAGATATTAAGAAGACAAAGAGGAATGTTTGCTCTTACACAGACTGTGATGACACACTGCCAGGGGCCAGGCAGTGAAATACACAGCCAGCAGACAGAACTAGCAGGATCTTTTTCTGGGTTCCCCTTATAGCTTTCAGAGTGTACAATCGATTCATACTCTGTCTCAATATTTTTAATGAATAAAAGATGACCCACCTTGAGTTACTATAGTGACAGTCCAAATGAAATGACTGCTGGACTTTGCTTCGAGTGTCATAAACATTTCTCATTACCAGATACACCCGAAGAAGTTCAAGGTCCAAAGACAATTTGCAACATCCTCCTGCAAAAACATCTCTGAAACAGTATCTTCTGAAATGAAGATTTCCAATATCTTGTATCTATTAGTTTATGATAAAGCCTTTCTCTTTCTGCTTCAGCTGCACGGAAAGCCAGAGTTGACCCTGTCATGGTTTCCTAGCGCCACATGAATGGACATTCACTGGGGGGGGAACACTCACCCCAATTTCAGTGTGACCATGGTTTTGTGCTCACTCTAAAATGAACTGACACGGTGCTTACAGCTGCCTCCTTTCTAATAACAAATACACAGCTGTGGGCTCCCGAGGCCCAAACGCTCAACAGCAATAAATACTTGATTGCAAATATAAATATTTCAGTGTCTTGTGACAGCTGGCCAGCTCCCGTTCCTGTCTCACACTGCACGTGGGATACGAGTCTCCTTGTTTGGTGAAAAGGCCCCTAGAGCAGGTACCTGGCTATAAATGATTCAACTGTTGTCGTGTTCTCCTTTATTCACCACAGCACCGAGGCAGCCAAAGGACCTGGGGCGTTTCCCCCCAGCCCAGCTGAGCCCCCTGTGAGCGCAGGGGTGCGGGGCAGTGGGTGAGTGCTGCTCCTGCTGACGCCAGCTACACCGTGTCACAGAGGTGGGGTTTCCGACTGTTGGGTTTCCTCTTGGAAACAGGTATAAAGGTTGGCAGAGCTCTCGGCTGGCTGCTCCCTGCCCTCGCTGTCCCACTGGGAAGGCAAAGCAGCCAGATGGCATTCTCCGCCCGCAGCCTTCCGCGGGGCACCGGCAGCCTCCCCTCCAGGGAAGCCTCTGTGCCCAAGCTGCAGGCGCCCAGCGTCTGCGGGGGAGCGGGTGGCTCCGGCACACACGTTTCCCCCGGCAGCAGCTATGGCCGAGGCTGCCCGGGGAGCTGCCAGGCCCTGCTGCCCAGAGACAGCCAGCTGACCCTGCAGGGCCTGAACCGCCGGCTGGCCTCCTACCTGCAGCGGGTGCGCGCTCTGGAGCAGGACAACGCCCGCATCCAGCAGCACATCAGCCACTGGTGCAGGGAGAACAGCCCGGCCGCGAGGCACGACTACAGCTCCTACTTCACCGCCATCGAAGAGCTCCAAGACAAGGTAGGATTTCAAACACCAGCTACCAGAACTGCAGCTATCACCGATGTACCTTCCCAACTGCAGTTGTCTCAGCTAGGAAAACGCAATGCTGGACGTTCACAAATCAGTGACAGATTTTCCATCACTTCTAATGCTAGATATGTGTCTGCAGATGAGTCTCATACATGAAAAACCTTTGAATCAAAATTAATTCTATTATAGTTCCCTTAGGTAATTTTAATTAGTGAGAGTGGTGATGGTAATTTAAATACTTAAATCTACTTTAGCATCTGTTGAATTCAAAGTGGGGCTTTTTTAGAAAAGAATGCCAAACGCTCAGAAAAAAAAAGATAGATAACTTGAAATAGTAAATTACCACTAGAAGCAATAAAATATTCCAACAGCAACCAGCTGAGAGACTTCTCACATTGTTCCCAGTGAAATTCCTTTTCCTCCAGTTCTATCTCCCAGCCATGCAAAGCAGCTCCCAGAGAGCAGTTCATCCCCGCTGTTTCACCTATCTGATGACAGGACAACTTCCCTTTTGGAGAACCCTCATTCCTTCTCTGCCCTTGCAAGGGAACTTAGCTTAAACCAGATGCCTACCAGCCAGCCAGTGCTCAGTGAGATGAAGCCCCCATGGTGCTGATCTCCAGCAATGGACCCTGTGCATCAGTGTGCACCAGCGTGCACAGACCCATCTCTGCCCAACCCCTCCTTCCAGGTCAGCGCTGCGCAGCTGGAGAACGCGAGGCGGGTCCTGCAGATGGACAATGCCAAACTGGCTGCCGAGGATTTCAGACTGAAGTAAGTTCTGGGATTGCTTTACAAATTCCCTTTCGTGCTCCTCTTCCTTAGGAAAGCTTCTAGTTAAGTGTCAAAGCTGAGAAGTAAGCATTTTCTAACGTAAAGTTTAATAAAGGAAAGTTTACAGCTCAGGCTGTAGCTACTGACTAACCCTGCCATGCAAAACGAGCCCTGCTTTACAGGTATGAGAATGAACTGCTCCTCAGGCAGAATGCTGAGCGTGACATCAACGAACTGCTCCAAGTTCTCGACGGCCTGACTTTGACCAAAGCTGATTTGGAGTTACAGATTGAAAGTGTGAAAGAAGAACTAATGATTCTGAAAAAGAACCACGAGGAGGTGAGAGCTGTCAGGAGAGATTTTTTTTTTTTAAGTGGCATGCATACACTCAGCCTCACTTGGAATAAGGAGATCATGTTAATATGAAAGAATATTACACTTAGAGTGAGAATCAGCTCCAGGTTAGCCATCAAATATAGCATACCTGCTCATGTATTATTTATGTGAATGCACCTATGGTTCTGTTGTCATAGCTGGGAGGCAGATGATGAAACAGACCCAGTCTAGACAGTGACTGAGCTCAGTGCAGAGCAAACATTACTGGCTGGTCAGCAGGGACACTCTCTGGTCTCTACTGGTTGTAACAGGGCAGAGATACCCACAGGCTAGATAGGTGTGCTCCATGCCTTCTCAGAGTCTAAGCTCAAACTGAGCCTTAGCACTAACTAGAGATTCAAAGACCTACAAAGGTAAGAACTTCACCATTGCTTCTCTTTTCAAGTACAGACGCAAACTGTTGTCCTAAATTCAAAATGACTTAACAAAATCTGTTAGGGCATATGCCCAAGCTTGCCTCTTCATGTCACACTATCAACTTCCACAGGGTATAAACTCCCTGTCACACTGCAGAAGATCCCTTCTGTAAACACTGTATTAGAAACATCCAGTCTAGAAAAACAGCCAACCTGGACACGGGTAAAACTGTGCTGTGCAGGACTGAGGTGGTTCTGTTGTCTCGGGAGCTGTGTGACTGTGTGGCACTAACTGACAGGTTATGAGGCATCAAAGCCTGAGCAGCTCCAGAAACTACAGAGTGAAAGTTTTCTTTAAGAATAATTGGTAGTTTAGCAGTTATTACACCACAAAAGTATACAAACAGGAACCACAAAGTCTACACTCATTCCTTAGATCTGGTCCTGAGGTAATCTTTTTATAATACATTTATCTGTGATATAACCTTTATTGGTACAAAATAAGTAAAATGTTCTAACGTGAGGGGCAATGAACACCATTTACAAGGTGATTAAGTTCTCTTCCCCCGGGGTGCTATTTACGAATTACTCCCATGTCTGAGGATTTTGATTTGCTTCCAATATTGAGCACTGAAAGTTCCCCATAGCTGATGCAAATGAATCCTCGTTGCTGCAGGAGGTTGACGTGCTGTGCAAACATGTGGGAGGCCCGGTTAAGGTGGAGGTGGATGCTGCTCCAAGTATTGATCTTGCAACTGCTATGGAAAAAATGAGACTCCAGTATGAAGAAATGGCAGAGAAGTACCGCCAAGAAGCCAAGGATCAGTTTGAAAAGCAGGTGAAGTCAGTGACTGAAACACCATCAGGAACCTCAGCAGGTCTAGCTGCTGTCTAGACCCCCTCCGTATTTGCATTGCAGACACAACAGCTGGACCAAGAAGTGGAGATCAACATGGAGCAGCTGGAAGACCAAAGGAAAGAGGTCACGGAGCAGAGACAGATCTTTCAGAGTCTGGAGCTGGAATTACAGTCCCACTTAAACATGGTAAATGAATACTTGAGATAAGAACTGTCTTTAGTAGATAGTTACACAGGTAAATACAAAACCTGAGTGGCTTTCACTCCCAAATGCACCCTTGTGAGTAACACACCTCTGCTCTTCCCCCGGCTGCAGAATGCATCTCTGGAGGGCACTCTGGCTGACACAGAAGCCCGTTACAGCGACCAGCTAGCCCGGGTGCAGGAAGCAGCTGCCAGCTTAGAGGCCCAGCTGAGGCAGGTCCGTGCTGACCTGGCGGGCCAGAGCCAGGAGTACAGCGTGCTGCTGGATGCCAAGACTCGCCTGGAGATGGAGATCGCCACGTACCGCCGGCTGCTGGACGGGGAGGACAGCGGGTGAGGAGTCACCCTGCTGCTTTAGCTGGGACTGGCAGCAAACACTGCAGATCCTGCCAAGGGGCAGTGTATCATCTGCCACCTTGCACCTGCTCTGAGGGCTGGGGAGGTGTGTTGCTCAGCTCCTGGGTTGCAGCTCACTCTGTGCTGTTGCTACCCGTGAGCCCTGCGGCTGGATAGACACTCACTCTGTAAGCAGCAGTGACTCCACTTTGGATCACCGTGTCCATGACAGGACTGTAGCTTCTGCAGGCCTGGCCAGATGTGGTGTAAGCTGGTGTAGACCCTGCAGCACCCTGTCACACTAAAGCAGGCACTCAACAAGAGCACAGGGACCATCTCCCAGCCTGCTCTGGATGGTGCTCTGCCCAAGTCAGTAGCAGCCACGACGCTGAGACACTTGAAGAGGTGGCAGTGAGCTGACCTGGTGTTCAGCCAGCCCATATCCCACACACTGCAGTGGATGGGGCAGACACCCACGACAGAGGGGCAAGCAGAAAGTGATTCCCCTGAGTTCTGCCTGCTCAGCTACTCTGGCTCAGGAACTAGACTGGGGATGTCTGCAGGAGGTGAAGTCACAGCACTGCAGATTAATTTCACTTTTAGCTTATGATTGGAAAGTTTTACTTTGAGGAAACATTTAAACACCTGGTAAAACATCTTGATGGAAGGACATCACCTGTTGATTACTAAACACACACACAGGACATGTACAAGGATGTTTCTTCAGTATGTTAGGTGCCATGTATTTATATTGTTTTATTTATCATTTGAACAGGCATCTCCAAGTGGATGTATCTACAGCAGAGGTCAAAAAAGGTATGTCACCAAATTCCTGATCCTTTGATGGCTGCCTGTTGAAATATGATGGAACTGTAGCCTGACACAAACCAACACAGCTTCAGAGCAAGTCAAGAGTGGAATCTTATGTCAAGAAAACAATCACCTATATTAATTCAATAACCTATAGGGATTACACTAAGTCTGGGTTTATGTGTATAATTCAGGTGCTCAAAGTAAAACCACTGACTCCTCAGAAAGCCAGACAGAGAATTATTGAATTACCCTCTGGAGACTTCCAGAGTATCTGCCTCCCTCAGGGACTACACAGGCTGAGCAGGCTCCTAAATGCAGTTCCCAGTTAACAGCAAAGCCATCCAGTGTCAGACTGACTGCTCCTGGGCTTCTGGCTACGAGTTTGTGCTAAACTGAAGCAAAACCATCAGGAGGATAGGGAATTACTCAACACAATGCCCACTCCAGCATCATGGGGAACATCCAGGATGTTCCAAAGGAGAAACCATTCCCTGCACACCCACAAGTTTATTCACAGTACTGGGCTGTGCAAAGCTCCTGGAGCTGTCTCCTCAATGGAACTGCTGCCTGCATGGCAGTGATACCACTGGCAATAAACAGTGCATTCAGTGAATTCTCTCCTCCCATTTCAGCACCAGAATCAAGTAAAGTGAAGAAGATCAAGACAATTGTTGAAGAGATGGTTGATGGCAAAGTCGTCTCCTCCCAGGTCAAAGAGATTGAAGAGAAGTTGTGATGGCAGCAGCAGAGCAGAGACACAGCCTCTGAGCTTCCCAGAGCTGGTGCCAAATAAGAATCCAACCTAACCCTCCCTAAAACCCAGAAGGATTGAAAACCACCAATCTACCACATCCCAAACAATGCTTTTCAGTTTGAGTGGGGAGTGTTAATAAACTCCAGTCTGTTCTCAATGTATCATTGTTTCCAAGACAGATAAAAACGGAAACTGTTCATTTTTACCTGCATCACTCTTAAACTTACATTAAAAAAGCTAAGTAAAAATTAGCAAGTCAATGACTTAGAGCATGAACTTACTACAGCTTTTAAAATAATCTTAATTACATTCAGAAAAACACTGAAGCAGTGTTTCCTGTTGAAATGTCAAAGCACTAAGATGGTGAAAGTGGATTTGTTTTTAAACTGTTGATCCAGTGCACCTTTTCTGAGCTTGAATTACCATTCAACTACCATTCAGCTTCGCTTCAATAAAAACTGATTTTTAAATCAATAAGAAGTGTCAGTTTGCATTTCAGAATAAGTGAAAGCATAAATAAACTGAAGACGCCTATTTACTCTTTTCCACTCTCTGTGGATGTTGGTATCACCAGGGACTACAGCAAGCAAAGACATTTTATTGACAAGAATACGTTTTTGCCTTTCAGTTCAGAAACAGAAGAGCACCAACCGTGTTACCTCTTTGTCACCAACAGCACAAATCCTTCCCCAGACTCTGCAAGTTCCTACACCACACCCACATCTTCAGCCCAAGAACTCCACATTTTCCTTCTGACAACACAAAAAACTCTTCCTTTTGAAATCACACCTGTCCAGTGTGTTACAAACAGCTGCCAAAGAAAATAATCCTTTGCTTTCACTATCACAATTCACTGATACCAAGCTATCAATTCATTTTGACATTAATACTTTACTTAAACCTTTGATCTACTGCTCATGATACATTTCTGCCCAAAAAAGCACCTGTGTTCCTGGCTGGAGATCAGTGAAAAATTAATACCTATCAGTCAACAAATCCAAAGGTAAAATTAAGCCAAGACAAAGAAAAGAACATTTTGTTTACCAAAATAACTTCAAAAGGAAAGCGTATTGGTTTTGATTCTGTGAAGGGCTTCCATGCCTACACCTGCAGCCAGAAGAGCTATCCTGGATCTCTAGATTTATATGATGAAACAAACACAACGCACATCACAAACAAATCACCTTCCTTACTGTGAGCTGACAGCAAACTGTTTAGCAGCAGCAATGGTTAGTTTCCAGCTCCAAAGGATAAACTTTTGTTAGAGGCCATGTGTATATTACACACAGATATTTCAGTGCTGAAAGGTTTAGGGCAGAAAACACAGTATTAAATCATAATGTATGTGTTCATATTAATGCTCAATCTGCAGCTTGCTGAACACCCAAATGCCTCTTCATGCTCTTTGTTCAACACTTCTTCCTCAGCACATGGTCACGGAGCACTGATCTGTCAGGGTTCATGCCAGAGGGTATTATGAAGAGAGCTGTGGTTATGACATGCACCCTGGGAGGATCACTGCACTGCCTGAGCTCTCTCCTCTAATAACAACCCCAAACCAAGAAAGCAATAAATACGAGATGACAAAAATCATTATTGAGGAGGGATTTAAAGGGGAGAAGAAATCTTTGTGCTTCGTTGCACATGTCAAAACATGATTGTGATGTCTCAGCTCTACTCCACCCATTTCCCTCCCTACAGCAAATACCTGGAGGGCACCAGATCTCCTCTCATTAGTAACTGAGACTGGTCCATCTCATTGAGCTGGGTCAGGACACACGGAACTTCCCTCCACACAATAGAGGGAGAGAAGGAATGCAAGATCTTCCGAGGAGGTGGGGCAGCCCCTGCAACACCCTCTGCCGTGCCTATAAAAGGCTGAGGCGCGCTGGCCGTGCCCGCAGAGCCGTGTCCCTGGCAGCAGCATGGCCTTCTCCGTGCGCTCCAGCCGGCAGTTCTCCTCTCGCAGCGGGGCCGGGGGGTCTCTGCGGGCCGGCTCCAGTGCAGGGGGAGGCTTCTCTGGCGGGGGAGTCGCGTTCGGGGGGGGATCCACAGGCGGTTTCGGAGCCGCTTCCATGCTGGGCTCAGGCTGCGGCCTCAGCGGGGGCCTGGGGAGCAGCTCGGGGGGAGGCTTTGGGGGAGGCTTTGGGGGAGGCTTTGGCAGTGGCTATGGGGGCGGCTTGGGCAGCGCTCTTGGAGGGGGGTTAGGAAGTGGATTCGGTGGCAGCTCAGGTGCCGTTTTTGGAGGCGGCTTTGGCGGCGGCTCAGGATCTGGGTTTGGAGGGGGTTTTGGCCCCGCTGGCGCCGGGGACGTGGGCCTTCTCTCTGGCTCAAAGAAGGAAACCATGCAGAACCTGAATGACCGCCTGGCTGCTTATCTGGACAAAGTGAGATCCCTGGAGGATGCCAACACAGAGCTGGAGCAAAAGATCCGCGAGTGGTACGAGAAAAACGGCCCTGGCACTGGCATCCCTGGAGCTGGGAATGACTACAGCAAACACTACCCCCTCATCGAAGATCTCCGCAACAAGGTAGAGACAGCCTGCTCAATGCAGAGATACAGTGCAATGCACCTAGCAATATTCCGGATAAAAATAACAAATTCCATTCAGAAACCAAGAGAAAATTGGTGCTAGAGAACCAACACTTGTAATAACGTGACACTACTGATGAGTGTTTCTTGTGTGTTTACAGCAGTTCTGTGGCTACATCACACAGTGCTGCGTGATGTGGTCCCAGTTGAAGACGGCAGTGATGGAATCCAGTCCATGCACTCTTTAGAAGACACAGTTTAAATTCTAATTCTATTTGTTTCATCACAAATTCAGTTGCAGAAACAGAGAGATTACCTGGCAAGGACTATGGAGATTATAAACTCCCAGAGCCAGCATTTGACCATTACCTGAAGAGTGTGGATTTGCTAAGCTGCAAATCTGCCCTGTGTGTTTTCACAGTAGAGTCTAACTACATTTAATAGGATTAGAGCAACGTAAATAGCTATGCTGAGCTGCAAAGGCATCGGGCTTTCAAATCATCCCCTGGACACTGTCTGTCTTCCAGATCATTAATGCCACCATCGACAATGCCAGGATCATCCTGCAGGTTGACAATGCCAGGCTGGCTGCTGATGATTTCAGACTGAAGTAAGTGTATCTTCATATTACAAAAACTCTTACTAATATTACAAGGGGGAAAAAAAATATATTTAAAAATCTCTTTCCTCATAGAATACTTTAACATAATTATTAAATATTATATTGTGTATTAATATTTCTTATTAAAAGTTATATAAGTACATAGTAATCATTTGCATCTGACCTCATTAACCACATTAAAAAATCCTCTTTAATGACATTCTTCCCAGATATGAGAACGAGGTGGCACTTCACCAGAGTGTGGAAGCTGACATCAACGGGCTGCGTAGGGTGCTGGACGAGCTGACCTTGACAAGGGCTGACCTGGAGATGCAGATCGAGAGCCTGAACGAGGAGCTGGCCTACCTCAAGAAGAACCATGAAGAGGTGCTTTGCTTTTTCCCTGCTTTGTGAATCGGAAACATGGCAGATAGAACTGTGAAATACCAAATTATTCTCTTATTTATGCCAGTGGGAGTTCCTTGGTTTCATTAGTTTTGTTTGCTGTTCTATTTTGAGTGCACTTAGAGTGAGCAGAACAGGCACGCTTGCCGTGGGCTCTTACTGGAACAGAATTTGAATACATTTGAATTTGTATCACATCAACTTCTTTCCATCTATTTTTGGTAGAACTCTTTTCCCTTCTTCAACAAAAAACCTTTATTTGTTTTAACGGTCTCCAGGAGCTCCAGGGCATCCAGAGCAGCACGTTTGGCCAAGTCAGTGTTGAGATGGATGCAGCCCCGGGAACAGATCTGACCAAGCTTTTGAATGACATGAGGGGCCAGTACGAGATCATTGCCGAGCAGAACCGCAAGGATGCTGAAGCATGGTTCAATGAGAAGGTAACCACCAGGCACAGCAGAGCCAGACTGAACATGAGGTGTTTGGAACAGGGCAATGACACTCTATTCCTCGTCATTTCAGAGCGGGGAGCTAAAAAGGGAAATCTCCACCAACACTGAGCAGCTTCAGTCAGGGAAGAGCGAGATCACGGACCTGAAACGGACCCTCCAGAGCTTGGAAATCGAGCTGCAGTCCCAGCTTGCCATGGTATGTTCTGAGGGAGCTGCTTAACTCGTCAGTCTGCCAGTGGCATAGCAGAAATACATATAACAGGATTGCAAGTAGGATGCTGTAAAGCAGATGAACTCTCACATTTACATTCAGTGAAGCAGCAAAGGCCACAGTTTTCAAACTGGTATTTCAAGACAAAATTACTCTCCCCAGTTAGTGAGGCTCTACTCACTCCCATTAAACTGTTCCTGTTGGTTTTGTCTTTGTAAAGACTTTTTTTTTCCCCACGATCAGAGATGATTCGATCTCCTTTCTACAGAAAAAGTCCCTTGAAGACACCTTAGCAGAGACAGAAGGGGGGTACTGTGCTCAGCTGTCCCAGATGCAGCTGCAGATCGGGACGCTGGAGTCGCAGCTGTTCCAGGTGCGGGCTGACACCGAGCGGCAGAACGCCGAGCACCAGCAGCTGCTGGACATCAAGACCCGCCTGGAGATGGAGATCGAAACCTACCGACGCCTGCTGGACGGGGAGTTCCTGTAAGTGCCCCTCTCAGCAGAACACCCCCCTGGTTTCCTTGCTGCAGCAACACCCTCTCCAGATAAGAGGGGAAAGGAGCGGCACGTTTGACAAAAGCCTGTACAATAACCCCGAAACAATTCAGCCAAGCCCCAGCTGAGGAGGGAGCCATTCTGCTCAGCACTGGGAAAAAATCTCAGGGCAAACACAGGGGAATGTCTCCTGATCCTGACAAACAGCCTCAGCACGGCCTGTCTGATTCACTCCTAGGGGCGCAGGACAGGGGGCTACGTTTGAAAGCTCATCCTTGACAGGGTCCAAATCCCAAACACAATCACTGGATTCTTCTCAGGGTAGGTAACACTTGACCAAATAACATTTTATTTCTAAAGTCTTTCATATAAATAAAACATACTGGTTTGGTTTTTCTCTTCGACTGAATAAAATGTTGTTTCTAAAGTCTTATAAATAAAATAAAAACATGCTGTCCTGCTTAACTACATCCCAGAGTCCATTATAACAAGAAGCCAGTCTGGAAGAGAATGTAGCTGTTCATATACAAGTGCTGCTCTGGTTTGTAAGTTTTAACACTGATAAATATTTTTGTTTGTTTATGACATTTAGATCCTACCAAAACTAGAAAGATCAAGACAATCGTTGAAGAAGTGGTAGATGGAAAAGTTGTTGCATCCCACGTTAAGGAAGTTGAAGAGAAGATTTAAGGATCTTGCAAAAGATCTTTTTACTCCTTGTTTTCTCAAAGGGAGAATGGATAAATACTTCTGTTCTTTTGCATTAAGGGATAACAATAGTTTGGTTGCAAATATTCCTTCACATAAAACAGAGCCTGTAGCGTCATTCTCAGGTGTCAGGCAATAGACTTTCTGCTTCAGTGTATTGGCATTAGCCCTATTATTCTCATGGTGCTCTTGAATCACAGCATTCTTTGCTCAATAACTGGAAATGAGGCATTTAATTAGGCTTTGTTAATAATTCTTAGTAATTAATAAATAGAATTTTGTTATTCTAACCTCTTTTTCCTTGTTTTCTTGACTAATAAAAAGGACTCAGCAAGCTCTAAGATTTTAGTCTCCCTTGATTCTTCACTCAGGACTGCTGCTCCTGATCCATCCGTGCTGTCTGGTCAGGTATCTGGCTTCCCAGACACTGTTGGGGGGACTGTGCTCCCCAGTCATTTAAAGGAATTAATCCAGAGCTAGAACACGTACATGCTAAAGGAATTTGTCACATTAAAGGAATGCCTGCTCATTTGTAAGTAAAATCTCTCAGCTGAATGAAGAAGTGTTTGCAAAGAGACCAACCCATTGCAGAGGCCACAGTACAGTGGGAAGGGAGGGACCTGTGGGTTCCAGGCAGGGAGCAGCCCCAGCCTCACCTCCAGCTGCCATCTCATCCAAAACAAAACCAGGAACCAAAATCCAATCCCCTTCACACCTAAACCTTTGTCTTGAGCCAAAACACTGCTGAATTTAGTGTGATTCTCAGACAAGACAAGACAAGACCGGACCTCTCACGTGTACCTTGCTGTGTCTCTGGAACACAAGCACTGCACACTTTTGTCTTCCTCCCAAGACATACACACTTCCAGAATAATGTTACACAAAGAAATACCAAATCATGCACATACCTCAAGGACCTCAACTGTGACTGCTGTGAACTCACAATTCCCTACGTCACTACATGTAGATTTCCACTAAACAATCACGTAGTTTACACACACAGTAATCCTGAATAGAACATCATGACCTAAAAGTTGACTTCAAATGGCCTAGGGTGCAGTTCTGATAGACCTCAAATCCAGACAGCACTCCAGCTGTTGGCTCTTAAAGCACCAATGGTCAACCAAAGCACTTTGCCATCAGTAGCACACTATCCAAACAACCACAGAATCCAAGTATTTGTTGCACAGTCTTTGAACTATCAAGTTAACTAAAATCTAACATACGTAACCAAATATGAGCACTGAAAATAACCAGAATTCAAAATGACATCAATCCAGATAAAGATAAAATTGCTTACAACTACTGACCTTTAGTCTTCAGGGATCTCGGAGACAGATGTTCCCTTTGTCCCTGAAAAAAAAAAGACAGAAAAAATAAAGCATTAGTGCTCACTGTTTTTTCTAAATGCTCTTAAAAATGATATCAACTTGCAAAAGTTTAGCTCCTGGTAATCTGAAGACTCATCCATAGATGCTTGTTGATGAATGAAGTTTGGTGTGTGGGACCCAACCCAATATCCCTGCAAAGCTCTAGATTGTATTTCCAACATAGACAGAAGTGGTTCTGAGCCCCAGGGAACTGACAGCAGACTAAACAATCAGCACTGCAACACAACCACAAAGGAAGACTGGAAACTACATTTCAAGCTGTTATTTGCTTAAAAACACAGGCTCTTGCTATGATACTGTCCTGAGGTGCAGTATCTTGTGTTTGTTCAATGGATTCCTAGTGTTTTTACTGTGTGACTGTTCTCATAACATCAATGAGAAACACTGTCAATATTTTCATTTTTGAACTACACAAAACCAGAATAACTAAGGCCCTTGTAGAAAAGATAATGCCCAACAAAACGTTCTCATCTCAGTCCAGGTCCCTGAAAAACAGCCAGCTAAGAAAAATAAACTCAGAACACAGGATCCTTTTGCCTGTGCCAGTGGACAGAGAGAAGAACAAGGAAGCCTTATGCACACAAGGAGACTTTCAAGTGGCATAATACATTGTCTTCTAAAAGGACGAGTGTCTTGTGAAAGTTCACTGGTTTTTTTCCTCATTTTACCCTAAAAAGGCATTCCATTTAGTGAATTACTATTTTTTTTACTGAAATACAATGGGGTTTTTTTACTAAATATCTATCACATTACTGAAGAAACTTTGAAAACTAGTTAAGAGCCATGCTTGGCAGACAAGACCACTGGGATCACACAACAGCTCCAGAGAGCCAGCAAATGAACAGGCATTTGCAGAAAGTACAGCCCAGCAGACAAGCTGCAGTGTCTACCTCCCTGGTACCCTCAGGAAAGGTGTGCAGACTGTGACCTGACTCAGCCCAGGGCAGAGACCCTGTAAAGTCCTGCAGAGAAACCAGACTCTTTCCTGACAGCAGTGAGCTCCCGTGGCAGGGCTGACCACCAGCACTCTGCACAAGGGGCACAAGCGTTTGGAACCACCACCAGTGATGGTTCCTCTCCCTCTTGTGTTCCTGCCCCTAAAGCCACCCCAGTGTTGGGTGTGAGGATGGCCAGGAGCCCAGCTCTCATCCCACACAGGACAGTCCCCAGCACCAGGTCAGCTCAGCCACCTGAGGCTTTGCCTCGAGTCTCAAAACCCTTCCAGGATGGACATTCCATAACGTGCCTCAGCAACAGCACCTTCCAGCACCACAGTCAGTACAGGGGCAGTGCTGGGCAGCTGCTCCCTTCCCATTGCACTGCCATGCTATTCAGCTCATTTTGTCCTGTTTTCTATCTCTGAACTCCCATTGTTGAGGTTATAAACACACAGTTCAGGGGTAACCAAACCATTGCACAGCTCAGGTAATTCAGGCACCATTCTCTCAATCACTGCAGAAGTGCCAGAGCTGTGTTTTATTAATGGAGCTTTTTTTCGGAAGGCTTGGGAGCCTCTGCCCTTCCATCTCTCCCGCAGAAATAACGCTCTGCAGCTTTAAAACCTGCCCGAGCTCTGCCTGCTCTCCCGCAGGCAGCCAGGGCTCTGCAGCAGCCGCCTCATCCTATCCCGCGGCCGGCTGAGCCAAGGCGGAGGATGGGAGGAGAACGGCACCGTCCGGGCCCCTCGGTCACATCAGGGCCAAGTAGGAAACGCTCCTCACCAGCAATCAGATAAAAAGCAAGCTCATCTCAGCAAGGACCCGGGTAATGACCGCACACAGACACGCACCTTGCAGAGGAAGGCGACAATCCCTCTGCACAGCTCCTCCCCCAGCCGCCCGGAGGTACAGTATTGCCTTTTCCATGCAGCATATTCTGGGGAAGGGATGTGGCTTGTACTGCAGGGGGCCGGCGGCAGGCTTTGGTGGAGGGCTGGAATGCACACTGGCCGAATGCTGTGCCGTTCAGCGGGCTGTTCTGCTGCTCCTGCACCGGCGAGGTGGTTGGGATTTGAAATGCTGATGTGCTGTAACGTGGTAACCTCTAGCAGCCTGTACTGATCCCAGAGGGAATCCTGTGAATCAAAGGCACTGGAGCATCCATTTATATGCAGAAAGCATAACCTTTCTTAGCACCTCTATGAAAGAAAACAGTACCTTTTTCGGGAGCTATTTGATGTTGTTCAGCAAATGTAATTTGTTCTTTCCTGTGGATTGATTGTTACCAACACACGATGCTCCTGTCGTTGATTTACATACAAACCATCTCTAACACCCAACTGAAAGTGGAAATAAAATGGCAAACCAATTTCAACCATCATGCATCAGGAAATGCAGGCTGAGAACTGGGCATTATATCACCTTGTTGTACTACTTCAGCATCACAGACATTCTGGAGCTTCATTTCACCCCCAGGCCAGCCTCCTGCTGCAGTCTGGCTGAGCCAGACAGGACCCCAGTGGCACACAGCAGCTCTGACCCAGGCACTTCAGCCAAGATAATAGTTGTGTTGGGCACAAAGCAGCCAATGGATATTTTTATCATCGTGACACATAAATTTGACAGTACAGAGGAAAAAAAAAGTGTAAACAGACTGTTGGCTGCTGTGGCTAAGACAGACCTAGATTGATTCTTCACCTAAATGAGGGCTTGGTAACACTGCAATAGTTCAGTATGTTATGGGGCAGGGGAAGAGAAACTTATTTCATTTGCTTCTTGGGATCTGAATTAAAGAGTTTATTTCCTTCGAGTTGCTGGCATCATAAGAACCTAAGTAAAGCAGTAAAATATGCAAAGCAGCATGTATTGTTTCAAGTGCTTATGGGATCTTCACCATTTGCAGCAAAATAACTTTGGCAAGCAGAAAAATCATTCTGGAAGTTAAATTATCTCCAGTACTATTTTGGATCAGGATTAAGCTTAGAACAGGCACTTCAGAGAACTGTCACCTTTAACATGACTGACAGCACATACTCAGGGAACATGCCAGGCTTTTTTTCCTTTCTGTGATAGGTTAATCTTAAATAATCAGTCCTTAGAAGATAAGAAAGGTTGCAGGTTTGGATAAAGATGCAGTTTGTGTTTAAATGAATGGAGGTACTTGCTCTCAAAAGCCAGTGGGAAATCCTCACTGGCTAGATCAGGCAAAACCAGCAACTCTAGACTGTGGTACATTCATGCAGCCACTCTCTATAGGTCTCCCTCTCTATAAAGCTGCTCTTAGAAATCAAAAAATACATTAAAAGCAAAGAACCTGGAAACTAACTGGCTGCAATTCCTCCCATTTCCATGAAGCTAAGCCTGTTTGCTCTAGAGGTGAATAAGGTCTCAATACAAGTGGTTAATTTGTTTGGGAACTCCTCTGTAACAAAGGATAAAGATGTGGATGCCTACTTCCCACCAAACAGAGCAGGATAAGGCTTCCAGTGCACACAGTATGGAGAACATTAACCCTTCACCTTTAGTGCTAACAAGTGCATGTGACTGCAAAAAAATCCAACTGGATATTGGTATGTTTCTATTTTATCTCTATTATTTGAATGTTTTTAAATGTCTTTATCTGTTTATACATCCCGTAGCCAGAAGCAGCTCCAGTTAAAGACATGGACAGGGATGCAGAGGCACTGAAGGCAGCCCGAGCAGAGCTGTGCGAGGCCAGGCGGCAGTGGCACCACATGCAGACTGAAATTGAGTCTCTCCACGCCGTGGTAAGATCACTAAATGAAACCTGACATCTGGAAAAACAACAGATCTTTCTCTTGATATAAACTGTACCACAATCCAGCTTCTCCTGTGCAGCAGAACTAGAGCACACACAGAAACACAGAGCCTGCAGCGGGCTGTGCAGCAGACAGGAGCAATCCCAGCCACGTGCTCAGGGTCCAGGGTATCCCACACTTGGCTCAGAATCTGCCATTCCTCAGACACAGCTTTCATGTTTTCCCACCTGCCAAACATCTGTTTGCACAACACTCCCTCACCAAGTTCCTGGCCATTCTGCATAACCAATTCACAGCAGGTTTATAATTCTTTTTGCACGTATGAACCCAAGTTATCAATTCGTTCATGATCACTGTCAGCAATTTATTGAATGTGGCAAGATAGAAAAGCTACAAGAGCACAGGGGCTGCTCTGTTCTCACACAGTACTGAGCTGGAGACTGCACAGGTAAAATCAGTCTGTCAAATCCACAGTACTGAACTGCTGGAACAACAGCCTGATACTTTTTTTTTATCCTATCTTATTACAGATTTTAATGGAAAATTTCTCAGCAAATGTGTTATCTTAAAAGTTTTATTTCTGTTCCTGACGAATATTCTGAAAAGAACTGATGTAAAGATGCAGAGATTGGTAATGAGATGTATGTATAACATCCTTACCCATCTACTTTCTGAATCTTAAAATACCAGTTACAATTTCACAGGAGAAGGGTCTGGAACGCTCCCTGCGAGCCACAGAGCAGCAGTACCACAAGCAGCTACGAAATTTAGAGGGTGAGATTGAATGCTTGGAGAGAGAGCTACTGGAAGTGAGAAGAGGAATTGAGAAACAGCTTCAGGAGCACGAAATCCTCCTGAACACCAGGATGAAGCTGGAGGAGGAGATCGCAACGTACCGCAGCCTGCTGGAGCAAGAGGAGAACAGGTACTGCTCTGGAGTGCCCAGAACCTGCCACTGCAGAACCCACTGAAAACATCTGGATTCTGATACAGAACCAGGCCTGACAACATCACAGCACAAAAGCACAGAAATGGTTTTGTTGTAGCTTCACCTCAGCACTGATGAGGTTAAGGAAGCCTTCCTGGCACACAGCAGACTAGCCAAACACTGCTGAGTAACAGAGATTGCACACAGCTTTCCAGTGGCTTTCTGCAGTTCTGAGGAGTCCAAACACCACACTCAGAGCTTCTCCTGCTTCCCATATTTCACATTTTTCATGGCTGCTAACAAGTCCTGGAAGACAGGAATTCAGAGGACTGTAACAGTTTCTGTTTTGGCAGGTTTTGCTGCTCTGTGCCCAAACAGAAGGATGACAAGAAGCCTTCCAGCAGCAAGATTGCCTTCACCCTGCCCTCAAGTGAGTGCACTTTCCTTCCAGGTGCCCTGACCCTTCTTCTTCTGCATGCCCACGACCCTGTGCTCTCTTACAGATGGTGTCAAGAGGCACGAAGCTGAGAAGGTGGAACTGATGACAAAACAAGCAATCCTAGATGGAAATACGATGAAGGAAAGTGCTGAAGCTCATGGCACTGTACAGTAAGATAAACATCAATTTAACTGACAACTGAAAGCAAATGTTGGGCATCACATGTCAGCAGCTTTGAGGTCTCCTTTGGTCAATATCAGTTTTGTATCAGCCCAGAAGCAGCAGAATACCAGAGCTGGCTCTTGAAGGAAAATCGAACAACGTGCTTTAACAGAGCATTAACATTTAAATTCCTTTTTATTAGCATTGACTTCAGAAGCTAATAATATCATCAGGATGCTTCTGATTTGTAATTTCTAGTTCTGTTAAGAATGAAACCATGAATAATTCATCCAGTAAGGCTGAAATGAGCCCATTCCCTGTTCGTGGAGTCCCCCTGGGGCATGTTTATGCACAGGCTGCTCCGACTTGCTGGGTGGAAACTCCTGCAATTACCCAACAGGGAACGGAGAGCTGGGCTGCTAAGTGGACATGTGAAAGTCTGTTAGTATGGATTATTCACCTTAAATTACTTTAATAGCACTGGATTGCCTCATTCTTTCTTTCTTTCCTTCTGCTCCTCAAACTCTTCTGTAGTCTACCACTGAAACTTACCAGGTCTCCAACACTGCACTGCAATCAGCTGGTGAAAACATGGAGAAATTCAGATTAAAAGCTAATGCCTCCCTATTGTCCCCCGTGCCCAGTCCAGACTGGTGCTCACAGCTGAGCTCTGTCCCTCTCACAGCCTGCCAGACCTGCACAGGGCTCCTGGGATGGGTGCAGTTTAGCTGACTTTTAGATCTGGATCCTCACATACTTGAAGGACTAAATCCCGAGGGTCTTGGTGCATAAATGTTACTGAATCTGCTGGCATTTTCAATTATCCTTTTTTAAATATTTTTTTTTTACTTCTGCCCTGTTTAAATTTTTAATTTAGACCTACATTGTGAGGCTTGGATCAGAAGCAGATTTTTCTCCACCCTGTTTTAAGGCTCTCAGAAGCAGGAATTCTGTCCTGCCCACTATAGGACGGAGGCTTCTTGCAAAGTTTTCGAGCTTGGGTTCCAAACTTTCTCCTTGGAAACAGACTGCCTGATGTGTTTGGAGCAGTGGTTTTGGAGCAGCGTCTACTTGAAAGTACAAAACCAAGAATATAATGAACCCTCAGCCTTGATTTAGCTTTTCTGAAGAACAAATAGTGTAAAAAAATAAATATTCTAGTGTCTCAGTACCCAGCTAAAGTAAGTCGCCCTTTTGTTAGGCAGTTTGTGTGTTTTAAGAGCAGACCTGCAGATACAGAATGGATATGATAAATCCATTTGCTTTGCTGTTTCAGGACAGAAAAGGTGGATGAAGTGATTAAAGAATGGGAAGGGTCTTTCTTTAAGGACAACCCTCGCTTAAGGAAAAAATCGGTGTCCCTGCGCTTCGACCTCCACCTGGCGGCCCCGGAGGAGGGCTGTCTGCACACCACGGAGAGGGCTCTGCCCGACATCGAGGTCAGGCTGGTCATGAGGAGATCGTGCAGTATTCCCTCCATCAAGCCCTAACCTCCAGATCAGCCCAGCTCAGCCCCGCCAGGCTCTGCAGAGCAGCAGAGGGACTCCCGGGCAGCCACAGAGCTGGCCAAGTGCTGGACACAGCGAAGCCCAGGAGGCAGGGCAGGGGTGTTCAGACTGCAGGAACTCTACCCACCTTCTACTAGTTTTATACTCGGGGTGCAGCCCTTTCATTTTCTCATCACTGTTGTTTTGTAGGATTTCGCCAAATATGACAACAATTAAACTCTAACTTTATACTGACATATTCTGCCTTTGTAACAGAGAGCTTGTTTTCTCTCTCTGGAAATGAGAAATGCTCATTTCATTATTTCATTCCCTCAGTTATTCAGTAGTGCGTACAAGTGAGGACTGATGAAGCCCTGTCATTTACACCACAGCTGTCATACTTTTGTGTTTTAAAACACTTTCTAACAGCAGCAAGTGCACACAAAGCTCTCTCCAAAAGCATTATCAACAAAGGAGTTTCTTTGAACAGTTGCTGGTATTTTAAAATTATTTTTTTTTAGTCAACAACGGAGCAAAAATGTCTTTTCCTTACATAATTATACATATATTTCTAAAAGTATTAGAACAAGCCAGTGATATTTTAGCCATATTGGTCCACTGATTCTGAAGCAGTAATTTCCACTGAAAATCCATCATTCTCTTAGGTGCCCACACCTATCTGTGCTAACACTTTCTTAGCCACAGCAAGGAAAACTATACTCTTTTTCATTGTTCAAATGTAAGGAGTCAACCAGCCATTTAAATGCTGGCATTTCATTAGTTTAACAATGTGAATTAAAATACCTTCAACAAATTCCTCCTCTGACATATATGACATATATATGACATTCTGACAAATATTACAGGTGAGTTAAACTCATCTAGTCACTGCTACACCAGAGTACAACTACTACTCCTTCTAATTACATGGACAATACAAGGGCTACCACACCCATTAAGTGTCCCCCACCACTACTCAAAGTAGCTATGGGCAAATTAAAAATCCACTATGGGATAGTGCACCTGGACACAGGAAAAAGAACCCAAAACAGCAGCAGAAATACACTGATATTAAATACTTCATGAGACAAACTTCGAGCAAAAATGCAAATTGTACTAAGAGAAGAATGATTGTCTCTGAGGATTTTTAAGAGGCACAGATGTCACCAACTCCCACTGAAGCCACCAGGATGCCAGGCTCAGAGCCCTGAAAAGCCACGTGCCACCTTTGCTGGGTTCACAGCATGGACAGGATCCATTTCAGTGTCAGTATCTGCCTTATGATTATTGGCATGTGTTACAAAAACTGGAACTACAGACCTCTCCGTGTTCATTTGTGCTTCTGGCCTTTGTCAAGGGAAGAGCAATGCCTCTGTACTGCCCACGGGGCTGTATCTGCTGTATGAAGCTGGCTAATTATCATTAACCTTAATACTGATCTGGTGTTGTTAATACTTGAGTACTTGGCACCCTGAATGTACTCGCCTGCTCTAGTATTTTCACTATGCAGCTTTTTATTTGTGCTTATACTCTGTACATTTTACAATACTTGAATTTAAACTAAGTTTTAATTGCTTCAAGGCACTTTAAACAGGGATACAAATTTACCAAAGTAAATGATAGTACTACAATAAAAATAAAACTATTAAAATTGAGTTGTGCCAGTGCATGTTTTGTGAGTTTTAATGTGTGTACCTTAAAAGGAAAATAGCACCAGGGACCTACAAAATAAACGTTGCAGATAAAGTCTGTAGCACTGCAGCCAACTGTGTTCCAGGCTCTACAAATAGAAAGATACAAGCTCCCTAAGAATCTTTATGATAACATGTACATAAAGTGCTCCTTTTCTGGTAAGTCCAGCAACCCTGAGGAGATCTGAAGTTCCTTTGTTCTGAGCAGTGCAGGAGAAAGAATGGAGACAACATCTGGTGTAGAGAGATTACAATCTAAAAGATAAACTGACAGGGAAAGATAAATAGCAGCCAATTATGTAACAAAAAATACCTAAAAGAGCCAAGGCAGAGTGCAGGAGGAGCATGCACAGGCACAGAAAAAACACTGACACATGGAAGGTGCTGCCACCTCTACAGGGAAGAGGAATGGAATGATACTACAACACAGGTTTTTCTTTAAGGCAGGGGGTGTTTGGCTTATTTTCTGCCCTATGGTCCTTTTGGGGTATTATCTTCTCTAGTGTAACTCTCCATTTTTTCTTCCCCTAATGACAGAAACCTCACCCAGCCTAGTACAGAACACACACCTCACTTTGCCTTGCAATACACCATATTTTAGAAGGTAAAAACTACTATGCATCTGCAGTAAACGCTGTCTGGGAACAGGAAAAATCTGTTCAGCTTACTGATCTGTGTTATTTCAGCCATGTACCAGCCTGGTCTCAGTTCTGAAGCCCTCTCCCTGGTCCCAGTTGATCAGAGCTGCCCTGGGATGGAAGATTTACTGCCCCCACACAAACTGCCATTCAACACCCAGCTCAGCTGCTCAGCAAACACACAGCTTCTGTTTGAAGTTTGAAGCCACTGGCACCAGCCCAGTTGGGCTGTGTTATGATCATGAAACCTGATACTCTAATAATAATAAAAAAATAAGACTGCAGTTTAATAGCTGTTTTGTTAACACAACATTCCACAGGCAGCCCACTCTCCTCTGTCCAAGGCTATTTTCTTCATGGGAGTCTTCCAAACCCTGACTTCATCAGCTGCTGCTACTCTAGACCTGGTTCCAGTGTGCATCCTGGATTTAACTCCATCCTCTCCCCTTACAGTACATAGATTATCTTAAACATTAAGAGCTTACTCTTCTGTTCACAAACTACTCCAGCTCCCCCTGAGCACAGAAGTAGTCACAAAAACATCTTGATTTCAGGTCACTATAAAGCTGAATTAAACAAATGTAACACTGAAATGTCATCCTAGAATCATTCAGGTAGGAAAAGCCCCTTGGGATCATCCAGTCCATCAGCCCTACTCTACAAAGCTCACCCCTAAACCATGTCCCTCAAAAACACATCCCAATGACCCTGAAACACCCCCAGGGTTGGGGACTCAAACCCCTCCCGGGCAGTCTGTGCCAGGCTCTGGATACTCTCTTGGTGAAAAAAAGTTTCCCTGGAGCAGCTGAATCCATCCCCTCTGGTTCTGTCACTGCTGCCCTGTGAGCAGAGCCCAGCACCAGCCTCTCTGCAATGGCCTGGCAGGGGCTGGAGAGTGATGAGGGCTCCCCTCAGCCTCCTCTTCCTCACACTCAACACTCCCAGCTCCTCCAATGGCTCCTCATCAGATTAATTCCCCAGACCCTTCCCCAGCTCCACTGCCTCCTCTGCACTGGCTCCAGCCCCTCCAGATCTCTCTTGGATTGAGGTGCCCCAAAGTGGACACAACACTCAAGGTGTGGCCTCCCTAGTGCTGAGGACAATGATATTACAAAGACTTTTTCACTTCTGTGGTGCTGATTAAATTCAGACCAGCTGAGCCTCTGCTACCTACCACCTGCAGATGCTTGATGTAAAAACGAGTTTCATCATCTCAACCCACTGCCCAATGAGCAGAGTCCTCGTTACAAAGCTTATGAAACCAGCTGGGTAAGAGCCAACCACCCAGAACCTCCTCTAGACACACTATAAACAATCCTATTAAGTCAGTAAAACCACCTCTGGCACACAGTATATTAAACTGTACACTGGCAAAAAAAACCTTCACTGCTACAACATGGAAATTAGGCAAGTAGGAAAGCAAAAAACCCACCATAAACCAAAGTAAGGAATACACTGCTGGCTTTGAAAACACATCTCATGATTCAGAACAATTAGCATGGAGACTATCATTAAACACCATCAATATTTCAGTAAGTTGCATACATTTAGTAATTATTTTGTTATCAGCATTCAATGCATTTCAACACTATCAGCAAAATCGTGTTATTAAACTAGAGATGAATGCACAAAGTGGTCAAAACTAGGGGAAAAAAACCCACATTTTTTTTAACTTCTTAACTAATATTTTCTCACCTTTTCTTTACTAATGTTCTGCCCATGTGAATCTGTGGAGATTAATCTTGTTCGCTGAGGAATCTTTTCAAGTCTTACATTCTTCTAGTTACCTAATGGCAGCCACTGGTTATCATGCTGCACACCAAGTTCCCACTGTGGCCACAGGCAGCACCTGCAGGCTGACGGAGGAAGAGGTCTTGTATCTTTATTAAAATGTGCTTATTTTTAAATGAAAGCAAACTGGACTTGACCAACTGTTGGCATCAAGAAGAAATGGGTCTAATTTACAGCAGGTTGGTACCATACTCATCTAATTTTCCTTCTTTACCCTTTCTACCATCCTTTTGGGTTAGGTGGGTACACCTTTTTCCATTCAGACGACTCACAGACATTTCTGTTCTTGTCATGACCATCTCCTGTGTTCTCTCTCCTGCAGCTGTCAGTTTCACCAGATCCACCCCAATCCTCCTTTATGGACGTGCAGAAATTGACCAGATCAGCCACGTGACAGCATTTTGTGTCATTTTCACACTAAACTCAGTCACTTCAACACTTTTCTCTGTCTTTTAAGAGATTTCTACGCTGAATGCAGCGACCTGAACTTCTCCATCTTCCTCGGGCACTCAGAGGCACCTGGTGAGCTGCAGCTTTTACGTGCAAGCTTTTCCCTTCAGCGGGCAGCACTCTGCCAGGAGCTGTTCTAGACACTTCCATCATCTCAGAGTACTCAGGGATTCACTTCCCCTCTGGGACGCTGTTTGAGAAGCTCAGCCCGATCTGAAGCTGAAATCTACGCGGGTTTTGTAACGCGGGGCGTCTCCCGCAGCCCGCGTGCCCAGCCCGCACGGTCCCTCCGCAGGCCTCGGGGCCTCCCCCGCACACTCCCGCAGGCCCCTGTCCCGCCTTTCCTCACAGCGCGGCGGGACCCACCGGCCCGAGGGCCCATCCCGCTCCAGCTGTTCCCAGCGATACCGTTCCCGAACCGCTGACCGGCACCGAGCCGCACACGGTACCGCGAAGGGCTCCTCAGCGCGGCCGGGGCCGTTCCCCGTCTCTCCATCCATGAGGCCGTTCCCCGCCTCTCTACCCGTCCAGGGGGCCGTTCCCCGCCTCTCCCGCCCGGACACGGGGTATTTCGCCCGGCTCTCCGCCCGTCCGTGAGGCCGTTCCCGTCCGGCCCTAGCGCGGCCTCAACGCTCCCAGCAGCCTGAGGGCGCTGCACGCGCTCCCTCAGGGGAGAAAAAGGCGCCAACAGGCGCGAGACGCCCTCAGGCCCTCCCCCTCCTCCTCCCTTCCCCTCAGCCCTGCCCAGGCCGGTTCTCCGCCGCACTGACCGCCGGCCGGGGCGCTGAGGGCATGGGAGCATGGGAACAACGGCCGGGGCTGCCCGGCGGGAAGCGGGTGCGGTGGGAGGGCGGGGAGCGGGTTGTTCTTTCCCTAGGGAAAGCGCTGACAGGTGAGCACCCTCCCGCCCGCACCGTGGCGGTGCAGAAGGGACGAGCGTGGGGCGAACCCTCGAGTGTGGGGCGGCGGCCGCTCGGTGCGAACAGACAACGCCCCGCGCCGGGCGCTGCCTCCTTCGCAGTAACGGCGAGGGGCGGGCCCGCACCTGCACCGTCCTTGCTCTTTGCGTCCGCAGATTCGCCGCGATTCCTCCCGGTCACCGTTGTTCGCAGAGAACCGTGAAAAAAATTCCTCGTCCCGGCGGGAGCTCCGTGGCGGGCAGAACGTCGATCGGCCTCGCACGGGAAAAGCGGCGCGGGCGCCGGCAGGCTGGAGGAGGATCGGGGCGGCGTGTCGAAAGTGCGGAGCGCGCAGGCGCCGTCCTCGTCACCGCCCCGGCCTGGTGCGGAACAAAGGGAGCGCGGCCGGCGCCGGAGCGGGTGAGTCGGGGCGGCCCAGCCCGGCTTGGGGTGGCGGCCGCGGGACGGGCAGAGCCGGGGCGAGCCCGCTCTCGGGACAGCGGCTCCGCTGGAGGAGAGGGGGTGTAGGAGGCGGTCTCGGGCCCGGTTCCTCTCCCCGCTAGCGCCGAGGCCCTGGCGGGTGGAGGGGCTGCCCTGCGGCAGCCGCCTCGGAGCTCTGGCTTTTCCCGCCTCCGGAGCCTGGCGCGCTCGGGCCCCGCCGTGCGGCCCGGGGGGAGGCGGTGGGGGGCCGAGGGGCACCCTAGAGGGTGGGTTGGGGCCTTGGGCCACCCTCCGGCTCCGCTCGAACTTCTCCAGCAGCCTCGTGGGGAGCAGTGAACGTGAGGCCGGAGCCGCGTTCCCGCGGAGGTGCCGCTTCGGGTGTAACTTCGGAGGAGCTCTCGGAGGAGAGGCCGAGGAAAGCAGGGCTTTGCTCACGGTGTTTTTTGCCCCGCGCTGGGGCTAAAAGGCCGAATCTGCCCCCATCCGCCGCTGCCTCCCGCGGGCAGCCTTTGTGTGCATCGCGGGAAGGGGGTGCTGCTGAGTTTCGGCGTTTATACGTGAATAGAAAACTTTTAGAACACTCCGTGACAAATAAGGGGGTGTAGATATATTTTTTTTCTGAAGGAAAAAGGTTCTTAGAGCCTTTAACACGAAGATGGTGTAAACCTGGGTGTAGCTGCACAGCTGTTTAAGGCCCCATTCCTTGGGAAGTACAGTCCTTTTTCAGAGAGACAACTCTGCAGCTCTCAGAGACACTCCTGCCCTTATTTCCCAATTGGCAAACCTTCTGGTAATCGATGGTGGCTGTAATAGTTGCAGTTTCAAACGTTTGGGGGAGCAAAGGCACAGTACTTAATAGCATGATATTCTTTTGTCTTTCAGAAGTACAAATATAATGTCAGGTGGCTGAAAATTTGCCTATCAAAATGTCAAGTAAGTTCTTGGATTTTTCTTCCTTTAACTTGGTGAATGAAAGATCTGCTTCAGCAGAACTTGTGAGACAGTCCCTTTATTCCTGGTATTACCCAAATTGTGCTAATTTCTGACCCAACTCTTGGCCTTAAATCTTGCTGTGGCTGGTTTCTGGCATATTGTTTCTGTAGGAAATCCAGATCTCACAGCCTCTCTGAAATCCTGTTTCACTGCATTTTTCCTTGCCCTGTTTTGAACTGATGTGCACATGAATGGGTTCCACATGCTCCAGCCTTATGCCTGAGCAAAAGGCCAGCAGTGCAGCAACAGTGTGGCCTTAAATTTCCTCTCCCGTTCTTTGCTTTGTGCTCTTCAGTGGCAAAATGCAAAGCCTTTGAGTAGCTTTTCTGTCTGGGTTGTGTAAATTGCTTTACAGTGTTTGCCACGGCAGTTGCCTTATAAAGAAACTGTTCAAATTTTCAAGAAAAGAAAAAAAATTGCTTACATTTATATCTTAACAGAAAGGCCATCTTACGCCCCACCTCCTACCCCAGCCCCTGCAACCGTAAGTATAGTGATTTTTCTCATTACCACAGAGCTGCTAATTCCACTGTTACCCACTCCCAGAGCAGTGACTCTGGGGGTGCATCACCTCCCTCTGTTGGAAACACAGACTACTTGTCTTTCATTATTGATTTGCAGCGTTGATATTAATCACGTTCTTTTTTTTTAGCAGTTTGGGGAAGAGAAGTTGGATAAATTTGTTTGGCCTTTAAGGCTGGATCCTGCAGAAACTTAATTTTCTGTGAGCAGTCAGTTGGTCTAAAATGATTCACAGTGGGTGGCAACAGTATAGGGGAATATTTAACAGCAAACTCCTACTTAATTCTAAAACTTCCAACTCAATTGTGGCCAAACGATGGGCAAGCAGCATGTTCTGCATTCCCATTGCACAAAGCCCTGTTCTGTTGGGTCAGAGCCATGAAGTGCTCTGATTTTACCCAGATTTCCTGAAATCACTGACACTTGGGAGCCTATAGAATGAGAAATATTTTACTTCCTAGTAAAAGGGTGTGGAATGCCACTGAGGAACAGGGGAACAGAAACTCTGAGTTGTGTCCTGTTGCACTCGTGAGCTCCTGAAACACCAGGACACTGAGGTCAGGAGAGCATCTGCACCTCTTCTGTAGTGGTCACATCTCTAGAGAGCTGGGGTGGGAGGGGGTTAACACTTTCACAAGAGAAATCCAAGGTTCCTGTACAGAAGAATGAGCAAAGATGCTCTAGTGAAAGTTGTATCAAATAAAAATGGAAAGCTGCCTGATCTGGGAACTGCAGGGTGGCAGTGAGGTGGAAAGTGACCCTTCCCACTTAGTGTGTGACAAGTACATGGTGCCTAAGTTATGTTCTTATAAATTACCGTGAATAAAACTTTCTGTGCATGGTTTGTTCAGAGTTTTCAGTTTGCACCCTGCCAGGGTTAGGAGGAACACTCTAACAGCTGCAGTCCTGCCCTGAGAGTGTGCAGATAGTGTGGGGGTGCTTTGAGGTGCAGCATGGATGCAGGTGCTGCTGAGTGCTGTGTACCTGTGTGGTGCTCTGAAGCTTTCAGGAAGGGCCATGAAGAGCATTTCAGAGCTGCAGCTAGTGCTGTGCATTGCCTGTCCTTCCAGCACCCCTTGTACTGCTCTGTGCTCTGTTACACAAGTTGTGAAAGACAAATAACCTGCTTGTTCTTCACAGCCAGGTCCAGGTCCTGCAGCCCAGAGCATACAGTACTCCTCCTAAGCACACATCCCAGCTGAAGTAAAAATGCTCCATGTAACTAACTCCAGGTAGTTCCTGTGTCATGTTTAAATCCTGTCTTGCAGAAATAAAGAACTAAGCAGGTGGAGATTACAGTGGTCATCTGGTTTTGAAGAGGTGTAGCTCAACAAGCTCAAAACCTGTTGTGGTAATGCAGAAAACTGCAGTAGAGTGTTGTCTGAAGGAGCAGTGACTGTGTCCCCACCACAGCTCTCCAGAGCTCTCGTGGCAGCTGCTGTGCCTGAGCCTGAAGCTCTGGCAATAACACACACGTGGGAAGGCTGATGGTTAAATCACTTCATGTTGTACTTCTGTGTTTGCAAATAAACTGACTGGAGTGTTGATGTGTACTTGAGAACTTCAGGAGTGAATGTCATTGAACATGCAGGTTATTTTTGTTGAGTGTTATTATTTTTCATACCTGGTTCTTGGAGCCCTGAACCTCTCTGTGGGATTTTTGGAGCTTAACTACAATGGGTCCAGTCAGCAAATCACTTCAGAAGGTGCTTTATTGGGGCCAAAGACACTGTGGGTGTCTAGAAACTCCAGGATATTGTGAATCCTAATGGAATGGTGGGACCACTGCAGTCACAACTGGATCACAACTGCTAATAAATAGCTGATCCTTTTTTTCCAACAAAATCTGATTGGGAAGTGAGGGTTAATGGAAAAGGGCAAGAGAGAGATTGATGTGAGGAGGGGAACACAGTGAACCTTCTGCTACTGGACAGGGTGTAGGTGTCAGAAGGGATTGTAAATAAATCTTGATTTTTCTCTGCATTTCTGAGGTGAGAATGAACCAGTTCAGCTGAATGAGGATGTACTGATCAGCTTCTTAAGTCCTGGATGTGGTGCTCTCTGAAGACTGGTTTGTAGTTTCTGACCTGTAGCCAGTGCTGTAGTGGTTCCTCAGCTCTGCACCCTGCCTCCTAACAAAGGTGCTCCTGGGAATTGTCTCTCCCAGCTTTCCCATCCCAGTTCCCCCAGTACTGAAATGGTGCAAACCACCAGGAGAGCCTTTAGGTGCTGGTAGTGGTGCATGGATGGTCCTTAGAGAGAATCCTTTTTCCTCTGATTTATTGACAGTACAGCAAAGGCAGAAGGGTGGGAAGAGAAGCAGAGTGGGATTTCCACTGGTGTAGTAAATGTTGATCCTGGGGATTTCTGCCCCACTGCTGTGAGAGTCTCTGAAATACTTGGTGGCTTCTGTTGGAAAATTCATTACCCATGAGCTGGGTTTGTAGAAAACTTGTTTAAATGAATTACAGCCTTAATAGAAATAAATCACCATCTTCAGACAGAAATTTGTAGTGACACTTGTGCTTAAAAATCCTCTTTTCCTTAATAGGTTTATACTGGAGTAAGTTTTGTGTGTGGAGAAGATACCAAGTGCTACACCCCATTTGCTTGTTTAAATTCTGGTTGCTTTTGCATGCCATATTGCAGTTCATTTTCATTTCTGTGTTTTCCTCGTTTGGGCTCATTTCTCATTCGTGTTTTTGTCTCATTTGTTTCCATCAGCAAATGCCCAGCACACCAGGGTTTGTGGGATACAATCCATACAGCCATCTGGCCTACAACAACTACAGGCTGGGAGGGAACCCGGGCACCAACAGCCGGGTCACGGTAGGAGAATCAACTATTACCTCATCCAGCAAACTCCAGGAGCTGACCAGAAATGGCTTTAGAGTTAGGTTCTTCTGAGTCTTGGCTGCTGCCACTTTATACAAAACCCCCAAAGTGACTTCTCGTTCTTATTCCCCACCCTTACCCCTCTTCCCTTTCACTCTGAAACCTTTTGCAGGAAAATGGACTTCTACTCAGCAGAGAAAAAAAACAAACCAGTGTGGTAATGGTGCGTGGTGCAGAACTCCAAGGACAGGCTGTGTGGCCTTCAGTGACCACTGCATGTTCTGGAGCTTGGGTGCAACCTCTTGGAGGGAGGGAACTGCTCGTTTTGCTGAGGTCTGTTGGCATAGAAAGAAGGAAGAATGGTTTGCAAGCTAGAGAGCATTACAGTAGCTGCATCGTGCTGCTCAGCCATGCCAGAGCCTTCCTTCTTCATTTCCAGTCTTAGTCTGGCCCAAGTTCAGAAATCATGATTTTTTTTCAATAAAAGTGTGATGATAATAAAATAGAATTATTTCAGATCTTCTGTACTCTGCTAGACTGTGGAAAATGGATGTTACATTCCTTTTTCATGGTGTAAAGAGAGGTGGAGTCAGGTGACCAAATACTAGTAAAAATCCTGAGCATTGGATGCAGTTAGGAAAGAAAAACAGACTGGAAGTGTCACATTTTTGTTACAACAGAAATTGAGTCGATCCCTGATTTTTTTAATTGCTTTTTAAAGTTTCTGTCATTCTCAAAGCTAAGTTTTTCCAAGAGAAACTTCTCCCTCAAACATCTGATCAGTTTGGATGCAATACAAAGATTTCTCAAGGAGCAAATACTTGGTGCTTTCAATCCACTGTCCCCTTTTAAAGCTTCTCTGGTGAAGCCTGAAAGGAGATTTTTGTGAAGTTCATCTGGTTTGTTAAACGTGGACAGAAAAGACCTTCCCCCTAGCAGCTGGAACGTGACTGAACGTACACTTTTCCTTAGGCAGCAGCAGGAGTTGTCCAAGAACTTCATTGTTTCTGTACGTCATGAGCATATCCAGCCTCCTGTGCCATGCATATATCAGTATATGGATGGTGTCTGAACCTGTTAATTTAAAAGCATTGAACAGTTTCTGTTACTGTTTTCCAGATCCATCTGTGTGTATATGTGTATACATCTGGAAATGCATATACCTCATGTACATTATTATACACAATTCTCTACGCATTGTTCCATGGAGCTCCAGAAATTCAGCAAAACAAACAAACAACAAGTGGAGAAATTGGGAAGCTGAATGTTTAACCTGAGCCTTCCTGGCTAGGCAGGAGTATTTGCTGATCTTGCCTGTGGCTGTAGTCCTGAGAGAGCTGGGAAGTGCTTTCTGTTTTGATGGAAATGCTCCCCTGGATAGAGCAGAGCCCTCCCTGGGTCAGTGCTCTGAGAGGAGGGTTTCAGACTGGCACCTGGGAGAGGAGCCTGGTGGGTGCTGGTGAGGGAGGGGGTGCAGCAGCTGCCCCCCTGCAGCAGGCAGAGCTCACAGTCCTGTCCTCTGAAAACCCCAGAGGGATGATCCACCCCACACTGAGCTCAGTGGCACAGGGTGGTTTTCTCTTTGCAATGAGTAGTTGAATTGGCTCTGAGTTGCCCCTGACCAATTCTGCAGAGGGCTGTACTGCTGAAGTGCTTTGAAAATTAGATACCTAGCTTCATGAGCTTAAAACTTCCTCCTTTTTTTCCCCTTCACCTGGGCAGTAGCCACATTAAACTTGTCAAAGCAGGTTAAATAATAAATTACTTGTCAGAATTGAGCAAAGCAACTGGGACTGGTGTTTCCTCCTACCTTTCCAAGTGCTATATTCCAGCTTTCAGAATATTGGAGCCCTTTTGAGGACCCCATCTAGTTACTCTGTGACGTGCAGACAAAAGGCCAGATGTAAAGTGCAGAGCTGTTACTGTGAGGCCCAGCTGTATTTGTAGCTGTTTCCACTTCAGGTAGCTCATGGTGATGTTTCTTCTCTTGGAGGGGGGTGGGTGAGTGTGCTTGGTGTGAACTGCTCCAGCATGAGTGTTCTCCAAACAGTGTGTGTGCAGCTGTCCAGTGATCCCATTAACGACTGGATTTATTCGGTTCTCTTATAGGCTTCCTCTGGCATTACCATTCCAAAGCCCCCCAAACCCCCAGACAAGCCCCTGATGCCCTACATGAGGTACAGCCGGAAGGTGGGTACGGTGTCAAACGAGTAACCAGCCAAGCTAGTTGTGTGTGCTAACAATTAATTGCTGTTGTCTTAGTTTCAGCTTCTAAACTCTCACTTCTAACAGCCTGCACGTTCTTTAAGGGAATGTAAAGTACAGAGGCATTGCTTGCCCTTCAGAACAAAGGCAGCAGCAGGCTGGGCATACAGTTGCCAGTTTCTGGGGGGAAAAGTTTTCTCTAAAATGCTAATTACTGCTGCTGTCTGCTGACAAGGATCCACCTGCCACATTCAGGAGTTCCTGTGACTTACTGACAGAACTTCTTAATATAAAGGAAGTATTCCTTGCTGTATTCTGGGCTTGGTACAGTGCTGTAGCTGGACTGAAGAGTAGCAATGAGTGGACTTTGCATGTTCTCCTTCACCACCCTAGCCTGTGGCAACGTTTACCTCGCTATTCTGTGAACTGTTTGACAGAAAGTAGGAGAGAGGCTCTTGTGGAGTCTGCAGTCTGATGGGGCATGGGGAGGGCATGTCAGCCTGTCTGAAGCGGGTGAGCCAGAAGGAGTTTCTTCCACTTCTGGTAAAGTATCTTTACCAGCTTGTCTGTCTTAGGCAAAAACATCAACCAAAAATAAAAAATACAGTCAAGTGGCACAGCAAGAAATAACACTGGCAGCTCTCCTTTTTTCTTGGTGGTTTCTTTTTTCCCTATAAAGTTAGAAACTTTTTTTTTGGTGGAGTCAGACCTTGTTGGAACTCAAATTGATCAGCAAGACTGAAAAATATTTTGACATGTTCCATTCTGATCTGAAAAGCTCAGTGCTCTTTATCATAATCTACTGCTGGATGTGTTTACTCAGTAGCATTTTTTTTTCCCAGAGATGCAGCGATGTGCATTTCAGAAGAGCATTAAGAGGGTTAAAGGCAATGTTCTCATGAAACCAAAGCCATTTCTGCAATTGCCTGTTTCAGTAGATGGCTTCCTACTGACCTCCTGCCCCAGAAAATAACCGAGATAGTTTAGCCAGACTCGTTCCTAACTTAATCCTGTTTTTCATGGTGATTCCAGAAAGAACTCTGAGATGACAATATAAAATGTTTAATTTGGAAGTATTTAGATATCATTAGTAAAGCTCCAGCTGTTTCTGTTAAGGTCTGGGACCAAGTGAAGGCGTCCAATCCTGATTTGAAGTTATGGGAAATTGGCAAGATTATTGGAGGAATGTGGCGAGATCTCACTGATGAAGAGAAGCAAGAGTATTTGAATGAATATGAAGCTGAAAAGGTAAATGGAAGAAATCTGGGATGTTTATTACAGCTGATTCTTCTAGGAACTGGCCTGAGAAGAAAAATTCATCTTACCCATGCAGTGGTGTATGAGGCACTCACGAGACCCCTGTATGTAACTTAAATGGAAATGTGTCCTGACACGCCTTTTAGATCTTTTCTAACTGTACATCAACTGTGACTGGTCAGTTTTTAGACCTAATTCAAAGTGAAGTATTAATAATTGAGTGTCGATTTTAACTGTTTAATGAATGGATTTGATTGTACAACATCAGTATTGAAACGATTGTCTCAACACCAAAATCCCTCTTCCAAAAGTGGTGCTCTGGCAACTCCTGCTCTTGTCATGAACGTGTTTGTAAAAGACTTCCAGTCACCTAGGGCTTGGTGTTCCTGGTGTGACTGGTGTAACTCCACGCTATGGCTTAGAGTTCTGTTTCCTATAGAAAAAATGCTGCTGCTTTTAGGGTTTTCTTCTGGTTTTGTTTTGGGTTGATGGATCTTTATGACAAAAGATGTCAGCTGCCTCATGTCTAGGTGGGTAAGTGCTGAGGACCTTTACAAGACTCTTTTCTGTGCTCCTGAGGTACGAAGGGAAATGGTCCAGCTGCTGTGTTGTGCTTACTCCTGGTAGCATCCGAGGCTGTGTTTAACCTGGTCACATCTCAGCTGCTTTTGGTCCGAGTCAATAGAGAAGTACATCAAAGCTGGATGCTCTTAGTTGGAAAAAAATAATAATCAAGGAATTCTCTTTTTTAACTTGGTAATGCTGTTTAGATTGTAAGCTCCTTGGGGCAGGGGCCATCTTATTGATATTTTTCCAGTGCCTAGGTAGAAGGATTCCAGTTCTAATCATAAGGAAAACAAGATATTTAGGTGCTTTTAACAGTATTGTAGGTTATATCTCCTTTTTTTTCATTGGACATACCTCCAGTCACTGTATAAATTCTAGACTTGGCAAATTTTAAAGGTGAGATTAAAAGAAAGCAACTCGAAGGGCAAAACACTTCAAAGAAGGTGCAAATAGCAATGCAGTTGTGATACCAGGAGGAGACAGTAGTCTGGCTGCAGCATTCTGTGTCATCCCAGCCCAGGGATGGATCAAAGAGTGCATATCTGGTTCATGGCATACTGGAATAAGGGAAGAGAAGAAATCAAAGATCTAGTCAGGACTCCAGAGAATTGAGACTATTTGAAGTTAACTCTTTTTTAGTCTTATCAGAGCTTGTCTGATCCCAAATGCCTCGTCCTGAGGTGGTGGTTTTTATCTCTCAGCAAAGCAAAGCTGTTGTAAGTTCCCGGGTGCTGACAGCGGTACCTGCAGGCCCAGCTAGTGTGTGTGAAGCGTGCAGGGCTATGGCAGCAGTGCCGTGCCAGAGCAGAGCCGGGCGGGTGCCCGGGGCCCCGCTCTGCCCCGGGCGAGCTCCAGAACCCGGCTGCGGCGGCTGAAGCGTCCCCGGTCCCGTTGCAGATCGAGTACAACGAGTCCATGAAGGCCTATCACAACTCCCCAGCCTACCTGGCCTACATCAACGCCAAGAGCCGCGCCGAGGCAGCGCTGGAGGAGGAGAGCCGGCAGCGGCAGTCGCGCATGGAGAAGGGAGAGCCCTACATGAGCATCCAGCCGGCCGAGGATCCCGACGGTAAGAGGGGACCCCCGGGGCAGTCTCGTTGCAGGACCCACGGGCTGGAGAGCAAACAGCAGCTGCCAGGGGGGTGCCGGGGGCCGGTGACTCCCGTACCGCCCGAGCCGATCTGCGTTCCCGTGTTCTGTGCCGTGCAGCTGGCTCCACCTGGCTCCCCAAAGCTGAGGTGGTAAAAGTGAGTCCGGCCCTTAGTGAGGAGTGGAGCAGTGTCAGAGTGCAGCCTGCTGGGAGCCCAGTGCTGGCTTCAGCATCTGCATTGTAAAGGGCTGAGCTGCCCGCTGCACTCCAGCGTGAGTGGAACCTTGGGCTTCGTTGTCAGCACGTCACCGGGGCAGGCAGAGCTGCTGGATGTGTGCAGCTGTCACTTGAGATTGTTTAGACAATGTTCCCCTTGCTGTTGACAAGCTGATGGGAAAATTCTGAGTGTTTATTTGACTGAGGAAACTCCCCCCTCCTGCTGGGAAAGCTCAAGACACTCAGTGGCTGCTTTTAAATTCATGACCAAAGTACTTGTTGGAACCTGAGGGTGAAAAATGTGCTCATTCAGTTACACCCTTTTTTCTTCCTCTTCCCCCTTGTGAAGCACACCCCTGAGATGAAGCTCCTGGCAAACAGAACGTTTCCCCCAGTGAGGTAACCACAGGATTTATGTAACTGTTGAGTGCTGCAGTCACTGGGGTCTGGGGACTCCAGATTGTTCTGTGCTCCCTGGGCCAGATGAACTCAACCAGAACCAGCTGCTCTAGGCCCTGAGCTGCATCTGTTCACAGCTGGGACCAGCAGCAGGTTATTGTCTATGACACAAATGGTGCTTGTGTCCAGTCGTGCGTGTCAGGGCCAGGAGCATCAAAGGAATCTCATTTAGAGGCCAAGGGCACAACTTTAGAGACCCATTTATTAATGCTTCTTTGTCTTTTGCACATCTATTGTCTTCCCACTGTTCTGTTCTTCGTTTAATCAAGTACCTCAGTGAGAAATCAAACACCTGGAAATGGAGAGAAAACCTGCATTAAACTTGTTCTCATCTCTTGGTAATATTTCCTGGCATGATCCATTAGGATTCTCCTTAAGATTTCTGTGAAGAGTTGGAGAGCAATTTCCATTAGGAAAATTTGATGTAAAATAAATCCAACTTCTGGCCTTTCCTACAAGACCATTCAGACTTGTTCCTTAACTGATTTTAACACTCAATTAACTGCAAATTATACAGAAGTTTCTTTTAGTTTTGTTCCTCACCAGTTCTTCGTGCTGTTTAATTACTGTGCTTTAAATTCTAATCAGTTGGGCTTGAGTTTGGTTTGTAATCAGTGGTTCTTACAGAACTGCAGACTGTGTTCTAATTTCTATTCTTTTGAAAAGCTTTGCATGCTTTCCTGGAAAGAAATACTTAAAAAACCTGAGTCCTTCCATCTTCCACAGGCTGGAAGCTTCTGAGTGCTGCCAGATCTAGGATAACATGATATTTTGTTCTGCTTTGTAGCATCAAACTGAACTTTACTTTTAAAAGGAGCACCTAGTACAGTCCTTAAGTCAGTAGTTCATGTTATTTTCTGTGACTGCCTTCAAATTCTCAAAGTCTGGAAGCTTTTAATTTGATTGGCAAGAAAAAAAAAATCCTTGACCTGAAATAGTCTTAGCCATTGCAATGAATCCTCCTGGTGCAGCACAGACAGGTCAGTTCCTCTTGGGCTTTAATTTCTTTTCCCTACAGGTTTATCAGGAGACCAGCCCTTGACCTCTGCTGCTGCCCTGTTACTCCTGAAGTGCATTTTCTTTTTTAAATAGCTGTTCTTAAGAGAACTGCATTTGCTAAAAATAAATAATGGAATACTCTTAATAGATTACTCATCTCTGAAAATTACAGTAAACATGTTTCACTGCTTGCTGCTTTGTGTTCAGAAAACCAAAATCTTTTTGATCCATGCTACAAAGCTTATTTCTAGAGGAGTCACTCTCCTGCTGGCATTCTGCAGTGGATTTTGTTCTGGTAACGTGATTAATCAGCAGTGGGGTTTTATTTGGTGTATTAATAGTGCCTCTTACCCTGGAAGTGTGGAGAACAATACAGGTCAGTGTGAAGTTCAGACAGGTGGGTGATGCTGTCAGAGCTGGGTCAGGTCACTGCACTCCCAGCCCCTCACTGTCCTTTCCCCCCTCACCTGGTGCTCTTTGCCACCGTCACCCTTGTGACGTGGCAGCGCGAGGACTCCTCGTGCTGACAGTGATGACGCGGGCACGGTGCCATCTCTGGGGTGGCATTCAGGCAGCTGGGGCTCCCTCCTGTCGTTGCAGATTACGACGATGGGTTTTCCATGAAGCACACGGCCACGGCCCGTTTCCAGAGGAACCACCGTCTGATCAGCGAGATCCTGAGCGAGAGCGTCGTGCCCGACGTGCGCTCCGTGGTCACCACGGCCCGCATGCAGGTGCTCAAGCGCCAGGTCCAGTCTCTGATGGTTCACCAGGTGAGGGAAACGCTGCCTGGGAAACTCAGCAGTGCCAGGCTGTGCTTGTCCAGGGGTGTTTGATCCTCTCGTTGGCCGTGGGTGCTCTGAACCCCACAGAGCTCGGCTCTGGGATTTCCTGGGGCTGTCAGGCTTCACCTGCTGCATTGTTCTGAGAATCAGCACAATCCCAGGGGTTGGAAGGGATCTCGAAAGGTCATCGAGGCCAGCCCTCTGCCAGAGCAAGGTCACCCAGAGCAGGTCACATAGGAACAGATCCAGGCAGGTTTGGAATCCAGAGGAGACTCCACCACCTCTCTGGGCAGCCCATTCCAGTTGTTACCCTCACCACAGAAAGTTTTTTCTCATATTTATGTGGAATCCTGTTAAACTGCATTTTGTACTTTAGGATATCTAATTCCATAGCTCTTCATTATTATACAAAACCCTGCTGTAAGTCTTCTGCTCAGTAGGTACCATCAGAGTGGTGACTTTCAGCTACTCCATGACTCACCATCTTGTTTGCAGTGGTTCTTTTATTACCATAAATCCTCCCCATTATTGCTTATTTTATTGGAAGTGGAATGCATACAAGGAAATGTAGTGAGGTGACACTTGCGCGTTTCACCTGGCTTGGGACATCTGCCCATTCCCAAACATGCCTGTTAGCAGAAGAGCCCTGTCAGCAGAGTCAGTGGACGTGTGGGTGAAGGAATTAGACAGAATTAGGCAGATTTAGACAGAATGAGACAGATTTGTTTTCAGTTGACAGGAGAGGATTTGGAGGGTGGAGGGGGAAGGCACAAGGATGTTTATCTCTTACATGGGTGTATCAGCCTAAATATTTGTGATGTAGCTGTAAACTTTGGCTGGTTCTGGTGGCCACACAGTAAGATTGTTCCTGTCACTTCATCTCCAGCGCAAACTGGAAGCTGAGCTGCTGCAAATTGAGGAGCGTCACCAGGAAAAGAAGAGGAAGTTCTTGGAAAGCACAGAATCCTTCAACAACGAGCTCAAAAGGGTGAGAGTCTCTCCACACCTGCTCAGAGGAGTCTCTGGTTACCAGGGGCTCTACCTGCTCCGTGCACTTCCATACCCAGGTGGAACTGCAGTGTCCTGGGAGAGGTGGAAGAGGAAAAAAGGAAAAGGAAAAAAAAAAAGGAAAGCACCAGGCAGTGTCTGGATCATTTCATGCTCCATCAGTGACCTTTAGTGGTGACATTCAGCCAGTACAGCTGTAAAGAGCCTCCAGCCTGGACTGGCTGAGCTCAGCAGAGCAGCTTGAGGAAGATGGCTAGAGCCATGCAGAGAACATACTGCTCTGTCCTTGGCTGCCTTCAGTTAATCTTTAGGTTGTTTATCCCCCTCCTTTGTTTTGTTTTTGTTCATAACTGGTTGTATACACTGTCAAATCAGAAGGGTTACGCTGCACATAGAATGTCAGACTCCTGAGTGGGTGTTGGTGAGGTTTGGTTTTTCAGTGTCACTGAGGTAAAGAGCTTTCCTCTTTTTTTCATCACTAGTTATGCAGCTTGAAGGTGGAAGTGGATATGGAAAAGATAGCAGCTGAGATTGCTCAGGCTGAGGAACAGGCTCGCAAGAGGCAGGAGGAAAGGGAAAAGGAAGCGGCGGAGCAGGCGGAACGCAGCCAGAACAACATCACAGCTGAGGAGGAGCAGGCAGCTAAGGCAGAGGAGAAGAAAGAAGAGGAGAGTGCTCCAATGGAGACAGGTAACCCCACCTGAGGCCCCAGCCCTGTCACTGCACGTTCCAAGTGGCAGAAATAATGGAATGCTCAGATTGATCACAGGTTCAGCCTCAGTAATTGTTGGTGTGTGGAATCTCATTACAGAAGAGCCTCACCCAGAAGAGAGCACAGAAAACCAGCAGAATGGTGAGGAAGGAACATCCACCCCCGACGACAAGGAGAGTGGCCAGGAAGGGGTGGACAGCACTGCAGAGGAGGGGACCAGTGACAGCAACACTGGCTCAGAGAGCAACAGCGCCACCGTGGAGGAGCCGCCCGCCGACCCCAGCGCCGAGGAGGGCGAGAAGAAGGAATAAACCTTGGCTGCTCCCTGTGCTTGGCTGCTCTGTGTCTTTGCTCAAGTGCTGCTTCATTTCCACAGTGCTGCCTGGCCTTTCTGCCCCCTCTGCCTTTCTCCCTGTTCCCAGAGGGTGCTGGGTGTTGGTAACGTGGCACGATACCAGCACAGCCACTTGGAGAGGCCTCTAGAGGCCAAGGGCTTAGATGGGGGGAAAGCCTGTGTGTCTGATCCCAGCTCTGCAGAGCAGGGTTGCTTGGGATGCCTGCCCTGGAGCACAGCACAGCATTTCCCTGCCCTAAGGCCCAAAGCCACCCCAGAGCAGCCTGGCTGTGCTGCCACCACTGCCTCAGAGCTTGTCCTTGCAGGTGCTTCCTGCAGCTGCCCCAGTCTCTGCTTTACAGCAGGTTTCAGCACCACCAGTGGTGCTCCCAGGACAGCCTCAGACAGGGTTGGGGTTTCTGGGCATCACCTTCACAGAGTGATGGAAACCAGCTCCTGCTCTGTGTTTCAGATCCATTCCCAGGGACTGAGTGTAGTTGTCTTGAATTAAATGACACACCCTGGAGGATTTTTTCAGTGATGCTGGATTCTTCAACAACAGCCTTTTCTTTACCGTTTAACTCCTTTATTTGCTGCTGTGCTATCCCAGTACAACCTCAGCCTGAGATACAGCAGAGTACAGGAAAGAGTGAAACACCTACCTGTGCTTGGGCCACAAGGGATAAAAATCAGAAGCTTCGTTTGCCAAGAGCTTTCAAAACCCCTGGGAACTCTAAGGGAACACCTGGGGGTGCTTCAGAAAGTTAGGCTGTTTTTAAGGACTAGGGGTACATGGGGTGGTCATGTTTTCTACATACTTTTGATCTTTAATGGTTTAAAAATAATAAAATCTACATTTTAGGTGGGGTTTTTTTGAGCTTACAGTGGTCTGGTTCCTGTCTGTTGAAGCCTGTATTTCATTTAGGGCTTTCAGCTGTTCTCCTTCTGAAGCCCAGACAGGAAAACCATGACCTTTATTCCTGAAATACACTGCCACAAAATGCTGTGCTGCAAAAACACTCTCAAAAACAAAGTAAAAATCCCTGAGCTGCTCTAGGTCATGATTTAAATGCTGCCTGTGTCTGGAAGGGGCTCTGAGGGCAGCTGCTGACTTTAAAAGCCACTGATGGGGGAGAATTTGTGAGGGAAATGTACAAGTGTTAGTTCAACTCTGGGTGTCTTGGCCTGTAACCTTTTAACCACCTCTCTGAACTACCAGAGCTAAGTTTTGTGTTACTTTAAGCCAGGTAAAACTTCCTGGGAGGGCTGAATTTACAGCAGCATACACAGGAAGATGCAGTTGAGCTCCAAATGCTAGCTGATGACAGGTTTTTTCTGCTGTGTGTTCTCCCCGAGTTCACAGGGTTCCTGAGCTGGTCTGGGTCTTTATTTCTGGGTGCAGGGGTTAGTAAATCAGGAGCCATCCTGTACAGACACCAGAGAGCTGCTCCAGAGTCTGCCTCACACTTCACAGTTTCATTTGTTTACTGCAAGACCAGTTAAAACTGTTGGCAACGGGTGCCAAGTGGAAGCTCCTTGTCCAAGTGCCTGCTGCAGTTCTTGGAGTGTGCTGGGTCTTCTGTGAAATACTGTCCTTGAATGCAGTGCTAGAGGACTAGTTAAATCCTCACTGTAAGTTCAGATCAACCCCCACCAAGGGGTGTGTGCCAGGCTCCCCACTGTGCCAGGCTCCCCGCTGTGCCAGTCCTCACTGTGCCAGTCCTCACTGTGCCAGGCTCCTCACTGTGCCAGGCTCCATGCAGCACCTTCCCTTCCCAGGGGCAAATCCAAACCTGCCTGTTGAGGTGCCAAGGGAGAAGGTGGATGGGAAGGACCAAATCCATTGCTGCAGATGGTCCCAGCTGACTCCAGCCTGCAGCCAGTGACCAGAGTGGAGACGAGGGCAGCAAAGCCCAAGGGAGGGCAGAGCAGCTGCGGGTGGCACGGCCGAGGGCACAGGAAGGTCTCTGCTCCTCAGGAGCTGCAGGAGCTCTGACACCAACGGGGCAAAGGTGGACAGGGAGAGCAGCTCCTCACGAGGACACAAACTGGGGCTGCTCCTCTGGGGCTGAGTGATGGCAGCTGAAACCTGCTGAAAAATGAAAGTTGTCTGATAGGCAAAGTTTCTGTTTCTTGGAAGAGAGGCCGAGTTGCTGCTGTCACGTTGCAGAGCTGCAGTGGCACCACTGAAATGGCACTGAATCACAGAATCACAGATTGGAAGAGTTTCTATTTCCAGCAATTAAATGGATTGCTTTTAGAAAAAATCTATCTTGAGGCACTTATAAGAAGGGGGGAGTTACCCAGTGACCCATTTTGGTTTTACATTTCATAACGACCCGTGCCAAA
>VYZU01055453.1:0-48023 GCA_013401355.1 Ceyx cyanopectus | reverse complement strand
TGAAGGATGCTAGGGACTGCTGAAGGATGCTAGGAACTGTTGAAGGATGCTAGGAACTGTTGAAGGATGCTAGGAACTGTTGAAGGATGCTAGGAACTGTTGAAGGATGCTAGGAACTGTTGAAGGATGCTAGGAACTGTTGAAGGATGCTAGGAACTGTTGAAGGATGCTAGGAACTGCTGATGGATGCTAGGAACTGCTGAAGGATGCTAGGAACTGTTGCTCCTTAGTCACCCAGGACTTTTCAAAGCTGCCATCTTTACTGAATTGCTCTGAGGTCTCTCTTCCCCCTGTGAGGCTGGGCAAGGACAGGCTGTGTGCTGTACTTCCATGGAGGCAGTTTTATGGAGTACCTCCATAAATGAGACATACAGGGCTTTTATGAATTGAGCCTTTGAAAGCCCAGCTAGTAAGGTATATTGATCCAGAAGTCACACACAGATGGCAAGATCTTAAATTACCAGTCAGGTTTTATTACATGAAAGAAATCTGAAGGGTACTTTCCCCACCACACACACACATACACCTTGAAATGATTGCCAGCTCAAGTGCTGAAGGGTTGTAAAACTGGGAGGTTGGAAGAACTTAAATGAGTCAGCTGGATTCTGGGTCCAGCTTCAAATCCAAGTGAGTTGTTTGTGGGGTGTGACTGATGGAGTATCAATAAATGTGTAAATTAAATGAGGGGTTTGGAAGTATTTTTGAGATCCATGAGGAAATATAATTTAGCTGGTTCTTACAGAGAGGTTTATTATGTTCCAGAAATAATATCAAGAGTGGGTTTTTCATTTGAAGTGAGTAAAGATGAACAAGGCAGCTATTTTGATACCCAGACACTCTGAGGTTTGAGAGGCAATCTGGCTGTGTGAGATGATGGGCTGTGGCATACTGGGGTCTAAGCTGTTCTCCTTGATTTGTGTGAGCCACAATCAAGGGTAAATGATTTTGTGGAGACTACAGTAGTGAATTTTCCATACACTTAAACCTATCTACTGGATTTTTAAGATGCCATTTACAGCTGTAAGCAACAACTGCATAAATCCAGCAGCATGTTATACTGTACAAAAAAAGGTGAATATGAAAAGGATGAAAATTCAATATTTCTGTACTATCAGCATTGCTGTTGATTTATAGAAAGTCACTGTTGACTCTTGAAGCACCTCATGGAGTAACAGCATATGTACATGTGTTTATGCACACATGTTGATGAAACCATAGTAAAAAGAAAGCAGTTCCTGTCAGAAACACCATGTAAAATTCTAGCAAAAGTATTAACTCATCAGTGATTCACCTGTCAAAAGAAAATGATGAAGTGGCTTAGCAAAGTAGTGGAAGTATTTACTACCTGTGAGCTATTTACTCAAGAAATGGAAGTAACTAACAGTGCAGTTTCACTGGCAGAAGCTCCTCTCAAGGGAGTTGTAAAGCATGGTGTGTGGCATCCCATTAATTGTTGGGTGTTTCATTTACCTGCATCAGCTGAAGATCTGTCCCTGTGTCCAGGCTTTCATAAGAGGAGGAGCCTAGCAAAGGGTTTGACAGGACCAAGGTCCAGAGGTCCAGAACATCACTGCTCTGGACTTGAGTGTCTTTGCCATTGCTGGCTCTTCACAGCTGATGGGAGGGTTTGGGTGTAAAACAGGAGAGGTTGAAGTTACAGCTGCTCTTTCATTGCAGGTAATGGAGGCCAGAGCTGCTGAGTGTTTGCAGTGATACATATGACTATAAATTTACTTGTTTTTTAAACATTGGACTGCAAAATTATGTACAAAGTATATTTTCTAAAAATACAACTTACAGCTGATTAAATGAGGGATTCCAAACAACTCTGTCTACCATATGCTGGAAGAAAGTTCTGCTGCAAGAAATGTTTGACTTGCTTCTCTTTGCATGGAGTTCTTTGCAATGGTCTTCCAACTTTATGGTGTTTGTCTTCTGTTTTCTTCTCAGTTCATCTTTGGAGTCCTCCAACTTCCCAAGTGACATCAGGCAGTTTCTTTTAGACAGGCCTATTTCTTCCCTTCAGTCATAAAACATTCCTGCCCATCTAATCTCATCACAAAACATTTAGGGCAATTATTACTCTGAGCTGATATTGTAGCAGGTAGTCTTCATCTTAATTGTTAAGTTGTAGAACGTGGCCAAATTTGTGACTTCATGGAGCTCCACTTAAATTACAATAAATGAGCTGCTCTGTGCTAACAGTATTAGACAGCAATGTCTGTAATGCATCACAGGTTTCTTTCTCAAGTATAATAGCAGTCAGAGCATTGTCTTGTTCATCTTCTTTTTTTGACTTTTCAAGTAAACAGTGCATACATTTCCTGGGCAATTTAAGGTAATTACCCAAATGAAACAGCAGTGTCATGACTGGGCAGGGTGCCACCAAATGGAAGGCAGTCATGCAAAATTACTCTTCCTACACTGCAAGCCCACGGTGCTACTGTCTGTAAACACCAGAGAGGAGTTTATACTGCTTCCATTTACTCATCTGGCTGCATCATCTCAGAGCAGTGCTCACAAGTGAGTCTGGCCCCTGCTGTGCATGGAGTCCAGGAAAGAACAAAGCTATTAGATTGTCAATTTCTTAGCACAGCCACAAAAGAAAGCAGCAACCAGGTGAGTAAAGGTGACCAAAGCACACCATGAGCATTAGATTAGCTGACACTTGGGGTGGAGGTAGTTGGAAGGAAGAGAAATATTTCTAAGTCTCCATTTAATTGATCTTAGAATTAATAAAGAAGTGGTGAGTGAACAGAATCAGGCCATTTGTGGCAGCAGCAATAACCAGCAGTTTACTGGTGCATCTCTAACAAGCTAAGTCAACGAATTTGCCTGATGAAACAGAGAGCAGACTTGCTGTCAGATTTTAGTTAGTTCTAGGCAGTGCCTAAGCTGTGACATTGTTGGTATAATTGAGCACCATCTCTGGGGACTCCTCGTTAGAAAATGGCATGTATTCTGAAAGTTACTCAGGGAGAGAGCTTGATCATGGCAGAACTGTTTAAGGAAGGCTGCTGTATTTGGGTTTTACTAGTGCTTGATCATGGCAGAACTCACCTGCTCTGGCAGGGGGGTTGGACTAGATGATCTTCTAGCTCCCTTCCAACCCCTAATATCTGTGAATCTGAATCTGTGAACTGCACTGTCTAAGGAATGCTGCTGTATTTGGGTTTTCCTAAGTGCCAAGTGTGTGTAAAAAAGGCAGTAGATGAATTGAAGACAGTTTCTTTTCCAGTTTACAAAGCCAAGCAATGGACTTGTCCCTTTTTCCTTATTTCTTCGTCTTAATGGTGTAGAGGAGAGTTCTTTTTAAACACATCTGCCTTCTGCTGATGCTGGCTGCTTTTTTGAGCATTTGAACAATGACCAGGAAATATTTTTAGTGGCTAGGAGACCAAAAAATCTTCTCCTGAACTCCAACTTGCAAAGCTAATTCCCGAGCAGTTCAGCACACAAAGCTCAGTTTGAGACCTGAACTGAACTGCCCGGGAATCAAATCTGTGTAAGAAACCAGTCATCTAATTCACACCATCATGGGATTCAATCTCCCTAGGCAAGATTTAGTTCAGACATTCAGCTGCTTTGTTGTATGAAGTTAGACAAGGTGGTATTCATCTTTTGTGACTCCAGCTATCTGAAAGTTAGGCATCATGTCAAACCTAGTCTCCAGGGTTCCTCTGTAGTCAACAGAGAGAAAAAGAGGCACTTTGGAGAGCAATTCATTCCACCTTTAACATCATAGCATCATCAGAGTGTCAGGAAGGGGACAATGCTTTGCTTGAAGAATTGTAGCTTGGAATGTCTAACAGAACTATCCTTTTAGAGCCAGTGGGTGCTTTAATACCTGTAATCTATAAAGGCTGCCCAACCATTCCTCACTTCCCAATGAATAGTGTCAGACAAGGAATCTTTAACAAACAGATTCTCTATTGAACATCCTCGGTGCTCACTGGTTAGCATGAGAGATCAATCATTTTCTAGTAATTATTTTGCAGGAGTTTATTCAGAGTCTGTTAGAATAAACCCTGAAAAAAAAATTAAATGGCTGTTGAGTGGAAGATTAATAGTGCCATCCAGGTATACTTCACTATCCCAGCATCACTGGAACAAGCTGCATTCCTGCAGCTTTGACAGGATGCTTCCAGGCAGACCTAGAAGCCTCTCTGCACTAAAACCAAAACCCCCAGCTGCTCTGGGAAACCTGTTTTAAGTTATAAATCAGAAATGAGCCCTGGGTTTATACCCTCTGGAGATATTTTATGAATGGCTCTAGAAAATAAGGTATCTTTTAAAACAAACAAAACCACCAAAACAAAAGCCCAAACACAACAGAATTATTTCATGCAGAACATTCATGTACAGAAGTGGTTTGTCAAAAATAAAGTGGTTGTTGGTAGAAGCAGAGCTACAGGTCTTAAAATGTGGCCCTGTAGATTATATTGGTTCTCTGCATCCTCCCAAAATCCCTTATATGGAAAAGCTTGGTGGTGTTGAGTTGGTTTTTTTCAACATTCCTTTGTAGGAGACCTCAGTGAAGGCTTCCTGAAAAAATCTTCTTAAATTGAGTTCCCTTTGGACACTGCTGCTTTCCAAAGAGTGGTAATAAAAGATCTATGTTATTTTTTCAGTGGCTTCCTTACCAGTAGGTGCCATTCCCTCTCTTTTATAATCCTGTTTATTACCCTTGTGAATGACTCTGTCACTTCTATTTAAGCAGAAGTGGTAACTCAATGCCTTAATAAAGCCTTAAACAGCATTGCTTCTAAGTGAGGTTAAGATCTGGATTATATGCAGCATTTGTCTTGAACCTTAATTCATCCTCTCCTGCAAGGGGATCTGGTTACATCCGGGACTTTCAGACCAGTTCCTGGAGATCATTGAATTCTAGACTAATTTTCAACTGATGAGACTCCTTAGGCAAGACCTGAGTCATGTCAGGGCGTTTCTATTCCATTACCTTGTAATCAATGTTTCTTTGTTATTGGGAAAACTTAAAATATAATGGTTGGGTTTGTTTCTGAACAGATTTTTACCAAGTCTTCTGTTGTTATTTTGTTGTGCACTGTTTTCATAATTTTAAATACTATTCTAAAAAAACAACCTGCTATGGTTTCCTGTACATAAACACACCCTTTTCTCTCCATCTTTGATCTAAAGAAGCAGTTCTCAATTGAGGCAGAATTTTCTCTGAACTTGAGAACACTTGCAGTTGCTTTTTTCCATTCTCCTTGTTTTAGAAGCAGACTTGAGCTGAATATAAGTCCCAAAACTGCAGAGTTAGGAGTCTGATGTTCCACCATATGCCCCCCTTTAAAAAAGGGCAAGGGAAAATTGCTTTGCATGGAATAATGAGGATATGATCATGTATCAGAGTTATCTCACATACTAAAATGACATTTTTTAAAGTGACTAGCTCACAGCCATGGAGTTGTTCCTCCAACCTGTAGCACCTCTGTGTTGTGGCTTGGCTCTTCTCATCTTTCAGCAGGCCACAAGAACCTGGAAGATGTTTTAATACAGCCCAGAGAGCAGCTGCCACTTGAAAATGATTCAGGTTAACATAAAATCCTTGAGTAGGTAAGAACTTTTATTCTGGTCTCACCTGTCTGACTTTGCCTGAAATAAATTAAGGAGTGCTTGCACATGCTGCTTCATCAGTGGATCAGAAGGGAAAGCAGCCCTGAACAGATGGAGGCAATAACCTCTCCTGCCAATGGAGCTGGGGGAGGCTGGCTGCCTGCAGCCAAAGGGACTTACCTGTACCACAGCTACAAATAACTCCAGAATCTTGTTACAGGCCAGTTTAACTCATTAGTGTTGACAACTCCTGAGCTGAAGTGCTGTTGCCAAGGCTGGAGCCTTGCAGTGGGTTCACCTTGTGGATTGGTGACTGTGGGGTTGAAAGTACTTGTGGAGAGTAGTATCTGTAGAAAAGCATTCCTGGTTTGCAGTAGCTGGGACAAACAACAAATCTCAGGGGTCTTTCTGTGGCATTTATTATTCAAACAGCAGGTCTGTACTGTATTACCAACAGAACTCAGAGGTGGGTGTTTCTTGAAAGCACCTTTTTGGGAAGTAAGTCACATTTCCGAAGTATCTCTCCACCTTCACTAAAAAGAAGATTTGGTCCAGACTCAGGGTTGGTTTTTCTATTTTCCACTAAAATTAAAAGCAATTTCTACTTGAATTTTGAGCACTTACAGGATTGAGTACCCCAGTAGCAAAGTCTGGAAATATTTTGGTAAGAAATTGAAGACCTTTGTTCATAATCTCATCCTAAAACCATAATAGACAATCAGTGCTTCACCTGTGGATAATTTAATAACATGCACAGCACCAGAATTGTTTGCCACTATATACACATTGCTTAGTGAAGGTAGTGATTTATAGCATTGAATGTGAGCTGCTAGTATCTGATTTACTGCATTAATTGGTGAATGCCAAATCAGTTTGCAGATTGAGTGTAGATCAGTTTAATCTGTCACCTTAATTGTCACTGAAATGTTTAATGTTGAGTTTACATTAACTGTTTCCATTCTGCTTCTCACTGTGAAAGCAACAGCAGCAGAAAACCTCCAGAGTGCTCCTGTGAAACTGTGCAGGCTTCAGAGTTGTCTTTCCCCACTCTCCAGATCTGATGTTCCTTCAGTTAAATCCATCATAGAATCATGGAATGGTAGGGGTTGGAAGGGACCTCTGGAGATCATCAAGCCCAGCATCCCCTGACAGAGCAGGATCACCCAGGGCAGGTCCCAGAGGAACAAATCTAGGCAGGTTTGAAAGTCTCCAGAGAAGGAGACTCCACAGCCTCTCTGGGCAGCCTGTGCCAGGCTCTGGAACCCTCAAAAGAAAGTTTTTCCTCATGTTTAGGTGAAACATCCAGTTTGTGACCATTACCTCTTGTCCTATCCCAGGCACCACTGACAGGAGACTAACCCCTTCTGTTTGACACCCACCCTGCAGAGATTTGTAAACATTCACCAGATCCCCTCTCAGGCTTCTCCAGACTCAACACCCACAGGTCTCAGCCTGTCCTCAAAAGAGGGATGTTCCAGTGTAGCTCTTGGGCAAGGCATTTTTATCATCTTTTTGATACCTCGTTGACAGACTGCTTAAAATTATATAGCTCTCTAAAAATCAGCAATAATTACCTGTGGGATGGGAGGGAAGGGCATGGTCAGAGTTGAGTTGAAAGGCTTTCCTTTAACTACTGGTGCACTAGAAGCCTATGGCTGTTGAGAAATCCTGGAGCAGGATTTTTCCTCATTTAAGTACAACTTCCAGGGCAGTGGATTTTGTTGATAGCATTTCACTAAACTTTGTGAAGATAGATTCCCTGTGCACTGTGTTACATTCCAGGCTTTGAGGTGCTGCAGTGATGTGAGCAGTTGGCCTGTGACATTCATTACAGCTGGTGAACTGTGGCCACATCCCATTAAGTTAAAGCCCCGGGAGGGCTGGAAGTCATGGATTTTAACTGTTCTCTTTGTAAAAAATAATATATATAGCTGGTATCTGCCACCTTTGCACTCAGTATAACTTTACTGTACAACAGAGAGCACCATGGGCAGCTTGAGATAAAGGGAATTACAAACAGATCTCAGTAAAACCTGGGAAGAGCTTGTGCTCCTAAGATGGCCGACCTCCCCAAAATGGCCGCTGCTCAGAGACTTGGTGAAGTGCAAACAAAAATGAATGTTAACAATCATTATTTGGTATTTAAAATGATACTTCAAGGTCAAATATAAATCTAAAGCGCTATTTGGGTCTCACCTAAGTTCATTTTATGGCCAAAAGAAAGTTTGGTGGTTTCTTTTTTTGCTATTATTTGTGTTTGTGCTGTCGAGTGAGTCCAGTACAGATGGTTAACTGTAACCCTCTCCTAAACTGATGGGGTTCTTGCCAACATCTTTTTTGAAACTTCACCACAATCCATTAAATCTTTGGTGGAGAATATACAGAATTTCATTATTGCCTAGAATTGCTTTATATTTTTCTTTTCCCAGTGTGTTATATGCCTAATTACTTTTGATTCCAAGTCAGAATGTATGTGTGGCTGGGCTGGATTGTGTATGTCATCTCCATGTGTTCTGCTCCTCTTTCTGGACCTTCCCATAATTATTCATGGATATCTGTGGTGGTTTGACCTTGACTGGACACCAAGTGCCCACTGAGCTTCTTCTTATCACTCCCCATCTCCTCCTTTCAGCTGGACCAGGGGGAAGAAAATAAAATTGAACTTGTGGGCTTAAGACAAAAGCAGTTTAATGAAGAAGCAAAGTAACGTAATGCACAGAAGCCAAAGAAAAAGATTTATTCTCTACTTCCCATCACCAGGGTCTCTCTGGCCCTTTTTGGGAAGCAGGGCTCCAAATGCATAGTGATTGCTCTGGGGGACAAACCAATGTCCCCCCTCCCTCTCCTTTTCCTAGCTTTCCTAGTTCAGCTGCCATCATATGGTCTGGAATATCCCTTTGGTCAGTTTGATCAGCTGTCCCAGTTGTGTTCCCTCCCAAGATCTTATTCTCTCCATCCCATTGCAGGGGGATGTTGGAAACCAGCCCTGGTGCTGAGCAGCAGCCACAGCACAGGGGGGGTTCCCAGCACCTTCCCAGCTCCCAGTGCCAAGCACAGCACTAGGAGGACTGCTGGGGGAAAAAATAACCTCCAGCTCAGCCAGAGCCAATACAGAATCATACTGCCTGCTTGCTACAAAAACAAATTGTCCCCTTTACAGTGGGGCTAGCAACCCCTGGCTCACATTTTTCTTCTTTTCACTTGGTTTGTACCCAAATGTTTACATTGCTAGGTCTTGATGAAGAATGAGCAGTAAGCTGCGTGTCCTCCTACTCCTCTGTTTTGTATAATGAATTGTTTTGTAGTTAGAAAGGATTTAATTAGAAAAGATTTGTCCGCCAGGAAAAGGTACATTTGCATTGTATAAATAGATTTATCTAGAGTCAACAAGGTGTTAGGCTTTGCTAAAACCTACCCAGCTGGGAGGAGCATTTGCTATAATAGCAGTAGCAAATTGATGAGAATTTAATACTATTGCTGATGATAGTTAAGAGAGTAATGGATGGCCAGCTGAATCAGTTAGGAGAGCAGGGGTAAGAGGGCTTGGAAAAACCTTGAAGGGGACCTTGCACTCCACAGAAATTCTATTGACAAAGTGGACATAAAAGAATATTTTGGCTTGGTATTTTATGGTGCCAATTTTGAACATGAGACCTATAAAAGAAACGACAGTCCTGAGCAATTGTGTCAAATTTTCTGAGAGTTTGATTTCACAGTCAAGGGTAAAGCTCTTAAAACCTAGAGAGGGATGTAAGACATGTTCCGTCTCCTTGATCTGTCTTTACACATAGCAACTGTTTTATTAAGATTCCTATCACAGTGTTAAAAATAGTAAAAAACCATGTTAATGTTATTTAACATTTGTCTAGCTATTCTACCAAGGAACCCACAGACATCCTCACGACATGGTAATTTTGAGTAATTATATAGGTCAATTCTCTCTGCACCTCAGTATATGTTTGGGAAAGAGATCTTGCATGGAAAGTGTGTTTAACATGGCACAAGACTGCCCAACACCTGGGTGGTCATCTTGGAATTGTAGTGTCATCCCTTCTTATGGTGTTTTTTTCACCTAATATTAGCTTACACAGAGCTAATTGCTGTCTTAGCTGCTGATATCTGTTTGGGTATTTTTTTTTCCTGCAAGCATTCCCAAATCACAAGTTCTCTGCATATTCAAGCGTTACAAGAGATCCTCTGGCAGAGACACAGGCTCCAGGAGGGAGCCCTTCTCCAGACTTTGATGATGTTGAGAGCCATTGACCTTCAGCAGCTTTGCTCCTGGGATAATTGCATTCAAGTGTAGCAAGGCCTTGAAGCACAGCCTGATACGCAAGAGCTGCTGCTTCTCCATCCCTTTGGACTGCCTTCAGAGCACTGAGAGCTACCCAGTTTTCAGTGCATTCAGCTGGAAGAGTCATCAGTGAGTCAGAGCATCCACCAACACCCTGATGTTCAGGGGTGTATGGAGGTCAGGAACACTGCTGTGTTTCTTTTTGCTTCCCTCCAGCTGAAAGCTGGGCAGCCTCCATCCTCATGAACTCCTTTCCAGTGGCAAACCTGTTGCTAATATTTCACTGTCCCTTGCAGGAGGTGCCCACATGTATTTTCAGTTTGCTTATGCCTTGAGTTTTTGAGGTGTTGTTACTCTTGGTTGCCAGTGCTAACAACACATGACTGAGAAATTACTGAGATGCTCCTATAGCAGGTTCAGAGAGAGGTAGTATCTGACCTGCATGGTTTCTTCTCTTCATCTATCCCAGTCTCTCCCTCCTTTGGCTTTCTTGGATCTGGGCAACTTCAGTCTGTCTGGTAGAGACTGGAAAAGGAGGCAGAGAGTTAGTCTGATTTGCACAATTTACAGTCTCACTGAAGTAATTGGAATGGATTGATGTGTACCTCAGTTTCCTTATCTTGAAAATGTTATTGATGGTTTGGGTTTCTTCTCTGGGTCTTGGTTGGGTTTTTTGGTGGTGTTTTTAAGAACCAAGAGTTGAAAAAATTCCACCCTGTGCACTAACAGACTTGGTTGTGCTTGGAACTGGAGAACCTGAACAGGCAAAGATAAAACTCAAATAATTGAATGTGGATTTGCACCAAGCCTTCTAAGAAGCAAAATGTGGAAAATTACATGTGCTTCTTATCTAAACAGCTCTTACTCTAATAATGGAAGTTGGACCTTTCTGTGTCCCCTCTCCAAGGTCTGTGTTTTGAATAATTCACAGAAAGTCCCAGAAAAGGTTTTTTTTTTCTTTTCTGTTTTCTTTTAAACCAGCTGCTCACTGTTACAAACATGGTAATCACTGCTTTTAGGAGATAGAAATGCTGGGGTGGGGAGAAAGTGGTTTATTTTGGGGTTTTTTTGTTGTTTGTTTTTTTTTAATCTGGTAAAAATGAAATGCTACCTGAGAGAATAGGGAATCAAATAGCAAATATAGTCTGATGTTAAAATAAGGGTAACAAAAACCAACCAAAAGAAAGGCAATTTGGGATTTTAACCAAATTACTCTATCCGGTTGTGTTGTTCTAAGTCAGGTTGTTGATATTAGGGATGAAAACCTTAAAGATCTGCAGTGTGAGATGAGATAAAAAAAACCTTCACAACAGTCTGTTGACTATGCATACACAGTGTCTCACTGGTATTTGAGAACAGGTATTTTCCATCTCTTTTAGCCATTTAGGTGTTGGAAAATATGTAGATACTACTGCATGCTGGAAAAACCACACTTTCTCTGTAAAATTCTCTGCTGCTGTTCACTTGCTTACTATTAATTTGGGGATTTCTGTTGGAGCTTCTTATTCATTGGTAAGAAATAGCAAGAAAAAAATACATATGTTACCATGAGCCCTCAGAAAAACAAAAGAGCAGCTAGATTTTCTGCAAGATTAATAGAGAAAAACATTATCTTGTCATTTATTGCGCTCAGCAATTATTTGCTGTCTCAGAGCTATGAAGATAAATATCAGATATTCAGTCAGCTTCTCTAATTGAGAAATGAGAAATTGTGTGATGTGGCTGTTTCTTATTCCACATTCTGATTTCATTTGGTTTGAAGGGAGCTAGTTGGTGCTGTGCTTTCAGGAAAGCCACAGCACTCCCAACATTGGGAAGTCCTTCTTTTTTAAGGTAGGAAAAGAGCTAGAACTGCTCCAAAGCTTTCCCCAGGGAAAGCAGAGAGCCTGGCTAGCCAAATGCTCTAGAAAGTTCATGCTGCTGAAATGTGGCACTGAACAAGTGCCCCAGAATTGTTCTGAAACTTCTGTTCTGTGAGAAACGTGGGCATTTTTATTTTATGGTGAGATGTGTTTGACATGTTGACATTTCCATGAAGGAAAATTCAGTTTCTATGGCCCTGAGCAAGATCTCACCCTGGAGTAGCTCACTGTGGGAATGCTGTGCCCTTAGCTTGCAGGGCAGGGGGTACTCCCTCAGTGTGCAGTTATTTGCTACCCTCTGTCCTGCCTTCATCATGGCCCTGTTCATTTTATACTGTAAATTATTCAAACTGCACTGTGGAGAGAGATTAAATAATTTCCTCACAGGCTTTTTTTTTTTCATGGCTGTGTTATCATAACATCTTAATTCCTTACAAATGTTAATGAAACGAACATCAGAGAGCTCTTGTGATTAGTTTATTCCCATTTTACGTATAGGAAATGAAATAAGAAGATTAAAGCCAATTTCTGTAACTGGAAAAATGGGCAAGCTTTCAGGCATGTACAAACATGGGCTGCTTTTTCTGCCTCTATCAGGCAGCCTAATAAAAAGAGCTCACCTCCTACAAATGTGGCTGCACTCACATCCTCAGGCAGTGACAGCAACAGTAAGGATGCTGTTACAAAGATTAAAGTCAGAAATTATCAAGTGTTGACTAATATTGGCTGGCTGGTGTGAGGAACCTGCAGTCCAGTCTTTTTTTTTTCAAAGGTACTTTTTGAGAATGGCTTTTTTCCAAGTCTCTTTCTCACTGCTCTTTGCAGCTGCAACTGCTTTGGCTTCTCTGCAGATCTGGGTACAGGTGAGTGCCTGGAAAATCAGGGCAGTGGAGCTCCCAGTGAAAGTTTAGATTCCTGGGAGCTGCCCTATAGCATGGTGGAGTTCAATGGCCATTTACCAAGGCTTCAGTTCCCTTAAACATCAACTGGAATTTCTCTTCTTGCACTTTCCTGCCTCCTCTGTCATACCCTTCAACCTGTGCAGGGGTGACAGCAGGGGTGTGAGTGGCTCATCTCAATAGCAGTGTCCTGCATCTGGCTGGCCTCAGCACCAAGTGAGCCACCAGCCTTCAACTGGCTGCTCTGCTGGAAGGTTGGAGGTGAAATTATGCACCCCTCAGAAATGACAGGTCATAGGAAAATCAACAATCAGAAGCTGCCCTGAATTCTCACTGGTTTCTTCATAGCTAGACAGCAGCTTTTCTTGTTTCACACAACCTTCCAATCCCCCAGGTGCTCTCTTTTTCAGTAGCTCTGAGTCAACACCTTGAACTCAAAAGGAGGAGCAGATAAAATGGAGAGCTTAATGACAATTACATGTGACCAATAAGCATTGGCAGTGACACTGCACCCACCAATCCCTGATTTTCAGTGGAGGAATGGACTGGCAACAGTAGCACGTAAAATATTCTTCAAGAAGTGTCATTAAACACTAGGAAAGCAGAGTACAAATGGCAGGGGTTTTAAACAGCAGCCAAGTACTTGTCCTGTTGAGCTCTCTTGTTTTATTGTGTGCTGGCTAGGAGGGATTCACCTGATTCTGTTGCTCTCAGAAGCTTTTGGTAGCATGGCAAATTCTGGGCAGAGGAGTGCCATGGAACACCTGAAGGCACAGTCCTGTTCAGCTCGACTAATCCTGCATGGTAATTAGTGGCACAGACAGCTTGCAAGATAAGGGATATCTCTGAATACCTGTGAGAATTTCAGTCTTGCATCCCTCCTGGCCAAGTGTGGTGGCAGCAAGTTGAAGGTTCCCAGGTTGCAGTTCTCAAACATCCCAGTCTTTCTGGCCAGGTTCCTCAGAGACAGATCTGCATGAGCACTTCCATTTGTCTGCTGCTCAGGGAAGTGTGGAGGAGGGAAGAACCAACCCAAGCTGGAGAAAATCTGCTGAGGAGTAAAACCCATCCTCTTTAGCCCCACAGGCTGAGCAGTGAGCTGCTTTTCTTCTGCTAGGCCAAGCCACAGGGTTTTCTTCTTTTCATCCTGCTGTATGGAAGCTAAGTCCAAAAACACAGGTAGTCAGGAGCCCAGGTATCACTCATCTCCAACAGTGGTGTTGACTTTTTGGGAAGCAGGACCTGAGACACCAACTCAGCTCTTGTTCTCCAAGGAGTTTTTTGCTTCTCCTTCCAATTTAGAGCCCGAAATGCCATTTGTTCAATGTTGCTGTTTAAATAATGATTTATAAGACTCCAAGCCAGCCGTGGTACAGCTTAATGACTGCTATAATTTATGGATGCCACTGCCTACATAAACACTGCTGTAAATATAAAGGATGTCTCCCACAAATTTTACTCTGATGCTTATTTGATACCATTCGTTTTCCTTTCCTTTCCTTACACAACTTCTGTGTGTGAGTTGCTGCCACTTGACTCAGCCATCCAGGTCATTCTGGCTCACCTTGCCAGGAGTGAGTGAGGCTAGGAAAAGTCTCTTTTTGTGACAAAACATTTTAATTAAAAATTATTTTTCCTTGAGCTCGAATGCAAACATCTGTGGCGAGTGGCCCATTAAAAGGGTCATTTGTTTTTGGGCTATTTTTAGTGATCTATTTGTTTTACTCGTTAATTATCTCCTTTAGCCAATTAATTTTGCCTTTGTGCACACAGTAAGCAAGCAAACAGGAGGCAGGAATAAGTCGTGTGCTGTCACAGAGCCCAGACATTCCCTAGGCTGCAGTGTTGCTCTTTGTGTTCTGTAACCTATAGGAGGATTATCTATAGACAGGTCTAATGCAAATCTGAGGTAATTCAAGCCTGGTCTCCACAGAGATGAATAAGGATGCAAACCTGCTGCTTTGTTTGGGAAGAAAGGCTCCTGGAATTGCTTGATGTCTAGTTGCAACTGACATCATTTAAATGCTGGAGTTGGTTGACTTCAGGAGATTAGTGCTGACAATACCTGGGAAACAGTTGGAGCTCTTGAGTGCCTTGGTTCCGTTGTAATTAGTGGCAGTGCAGTCATGAGCTCCTTTACAAAGTTATCATGAATTAACAACTGGAGAGCAACTCCAATGCCTACAGCAACCCTGTCTGAATCTACACACCCCATCCCAGCAGCTGCTGGGTTGGAGCACAAACTGCTGAAAAGCTTGCAGAGGAACAGAGAGGGGTGTGAGAGCTGGTTATAAACATGGGCAGGTCCTTCAGCCCACCTGCCAGGTAATTCAGAGGGTTAAAAGTACTTCTGGATTTGAGGAGGACATCAATGATTTTTGTGTCATGTTGTTACATTATGCTAGTTGTCAGCAACTAGCTCTGAGTTACTTGGTTTATTTTTCTCTCCTCTGTAGTCAGCCTTGACCCTGACTGAAAGACAAGGGCACTGTGCAGCCTGTATTGCAGCAAGGCAGAATTGCTCTGAGGCAGTCAAAAAAAAAATAAAAATGGAGCTGACAATAACACCCAGCACCCTTTTCAGGAGTCTGGGTCCTTTATTAAAAAGGTTTGGCATGTATTCCCCCCACTCCTGAATTGATTTGTGCCATAAAAGAAGCTTGAAGAGAAATAGTGGTTGTTTTCCTACATGCTTCATTAATTTTTAGTTTGGCAGGCAATATAAATAAAAGTATCAAGTGCACATCTAATTGAATCACCAGTGATTCCCAGCTCCCTGTAGTACCAGGGAACATGATGTAGCTGTGCTGTTTAGCAAGCATGGATGAGTTAGGCAAACAATGGCTCACTCTGCCCAGAGGCTTTGGTTTAATCTTGAGCATTTACCCATTTAATAGGAGACAGGGCAGGAGCTGTAGTGAGGAATTCACAGCACACTTTTCAGACTTTGAGACTTGGGTGGTAGTGAGTGGTAGGAACCTCTCTGCAGAGACTCAGGGAGGTTTCCATCAAATCCATCTACAGCCAGATTTTTGTGGAATGGGTTTTTGCATTTCTGAAGCTTCACCTCCTCCTTATCTATTGTCTGGAGGATGTTGCTGAACAAATTCCTGCCAAGCAGCTGATCCAGAGCATGTCTCTCTCTAAGAACAGGTCATCTTTTTCTAAGTGTCTCTTGGCTATGATAAAAAAGTTCAGGATGAGTATAATTTTCCTTACTTGCAGGAATTCTCTCATCAGGTTGGATGTTCTCTGACCTCAGCTCTGAAGGGAATCCAGTGCCTCCAGAAAAGGACAGTGCTCAAGGGACAAGTGCTCAAGATCATTTCTGAGTGGATGATAGTGGCCTCTGATTGTAATGTTCACTGAACCCAGAAGAGCTGACTCCTCTGCACACTGTTAGCTGCCTTTTGCTGCTTAGCAGAGGTCAAATGGGGACTTTGGTATCTTGGTCTGCTCTGGACTCCCTGACATCCAAGTCATAAGTAATATATCTTAACAGGAAGGTATGATGAAAGCTTGTGTTCTTTCCAAACCATGTACCCATGGCATTCCTGAGCTAGACTGAGAGGTTATCAGGCTTCAGGAGTGTCTGCCTAGCAGCAAATTCACAGACAATTAAAAACCTGTCCTGCACAAGGTGGTGTTACTGAGAAGTAGCACAGAGCAGGCTGCAGGATTTCAACTCACTTTTCAAAGGTCAGAGATGTCTTTCAAGTTAAAACAACAGAAGTGCTTGGGAACTGAAGTTCTCTGGCAGGTGGACCATTAAATATTTTACAAGATTAAACAGGTCAAACAAAATAGAATAATCACTTTATCAAGCAATTACTGGTCTGAGGTCATTTCACAGTGTTCTTTCCTTCAGTGTTATCCAGGACCCCATGACCTGTTGCTGGAGAGGCAATTCAGCCATCTGAAGTGGGGTTTGTTTTCTTTTTTCTCTCTAGGATCTGCTTCTGGCTCAAAAATGGCTCTGGAGGGTTCCTTCAGCTGCTGGAATGGAACAGTGATCAGGCTGGGGCAAGTTTGTGACTTCACCAGGGACTGCTCGGAGGGAGAAGATGAGGGACACGTGTGCAGTGAGTAAACCCCAACTCCTAGGTGGCATCCACCTTTGCCAAAAGCACTGATTGTTTGGAATGCTAATGCCTGGGACTTCAGCATTAATCCTGTGCTGTCAAAAGACCAGTATCCTCCATAACACATGGCTGTTTGTCTGGATGTCTGCCTGCACTGGACCATTTGATAGGTTCCTGCATTAGGTCTGCAGAAGATTCTTAAGATGCTCTTAGTGCTTCATCTCTTCCAAAGTCCTGATAAAAAATGCAAAGGAAGTCTAGTCTGAACAGCTAAATGCTTTACAGAATTATGAGATGTGTAGTTTGTTAGAGCTTTTAATCAAAATGTAGCACAGCATCTGGCAGAAGGGAGAGGAAGGAGAAAACTTGTAAGATGAAAAATGAGTAGAGCCAGTAGCTTGTCTTTGACCAGCTCCTGTGTCTTTGTAATTCCTCTTGTTTTCTTCAGCAGTAAATAGCCTAATAAAATACAGCAGAAGATAGATAGCAGCCTGAGGATTCTGAAAACTTGTTGTGCCAGAATACTTGGTAATTGTGCTGCATAACCTGGAGACTTTAGGTCCTTCAATAACTGTCTTGAAGATCCCTTTTATCTTTTTCTACACTTCTACATGTTCTACCTCCAGCATCTTCCCTTTTGCCAGTCTGCAGGTAGTTAGGAGTGGTGGATTGTCAGCTGTCTGGTTATGCACAGGGCAAATATATCAAGAGAAAAAATCTTTGAGAGTTCATCATTTACCAGTTTAAAGTGTGTGTGTCACAGCTGATCTAGCCTATGGACTTTTGTCAACAGAGCTGCATTGATTTGGTGTGGGAAAAAATGTGTTCCCTGACCAAAATACCAGTGCTAGGAGAAGCTTTTGGAGTAGAGGAGGCAGTTATCCTCAGTTCAGTGGAACTGTACCAGCCATGGCTGCAAACTCAACAGCACCACAGGAAGGGGCAGGCTCAGAGAAACATGCTTACCTGCTATTTTCACCCCTATTTATCTCACTCTGGTTCAGTTTGGTTGCCTCCTCTTTCCTCATGCAGCAGTCATCTGTAGCTACCTGCAGTCTAGCATTTAGAGCTGACCCAGCAAAGAATATTCTGTGAATGTAGAGGGGAAAATGCAACCAGCAGGACAGATTTCACCCCCTGCTTAGCAGAGCATCCCTCCCCAGCCTGAGGGAGAAAACCACACAGCTTGTTTTCAACCACAGGTACTGGGAATGAGCCAAAATGCCTGGAAAGCACCATCTTCCACCCAAGCAACAAACCCCACTGGCTTGCCTTAGCAAGAGCTTGAGCTGGGTATGGCTGCTAATCCATGCTGTCTGATGGCTGATTTCTCAGCTTTTACCCCTTTGCTGTGGTGAACATTGTTGGCTTCTTAGAGGAATCAGAGGAATGATCTGGTGTTTCAGATGTTGGCTATGTTTTCATGGGGGCCCAGCAGAAAACCACAGGTAATTCCTCAGCATTTCAGTTTTCATTTTGCTCCTGAGCAGCTGTTGTTGCACCCTGAGCTGGGGATGTTTTTAGCAGCTTTTTCCAAGTGTGTCAAAAAGTGATTCAGATACACAAAGCAGAGAAAGGGGTTTCCCAAATACATCTGCTTACACAAAAGAGCTGTCAGAAAAAGACATCGTTCTGATCAAAACTGAGAGGAGAGCTTTTAAAATTACCATTAACCAAAGGCTTCTCTCTTTGATCTTCAAGAGAACATTGAGGTTTTTTTTTCCTTTCAGTCTTTGCTGGATAGGTACTGATATTGTTTCTTTTTTTTTTCTTCTTTTTTTTTTTCCCTTCCTATTCATTTGCTTTTTGTTCCATTCTTAGCTGAAAAAAAAACAACCTATTCTCACTAACACCAGCTGTTTGTTACCATCTCCTTACTTATTAATGCCCAATGAAATATCACAGTGCTTATTATCCCTGCAACCAGTTAGTCAGTGTAAAATCAGAGAGGGGTGACCCCTACAGAAAAACGTGCTGCTGTTTGAGCCCTAGTCAAATATTCTTGCAGGAGCAGCAGAGAGTTTCAAAGAGGCAGATGCAGAATGTGCTGGCTCAGGGTCAGACAACCAGAGGTAACAGACTGGTGGAAGTGCCACACTGGAGGTGACTTTGAAGTAAAATACTTTGCAAACACCCATTAAGGACTTCAGTGCTGGTGCTCATGTCTTTGTCAGCAAGTTCATGCTTTTATGGATGATAATTTGCTGCAAATAAAGTAACATAGTTCTGTTGTATATGTAGAATACCTGGTAAAAGAGATGAAAACTTCTATGATTTGCTAATATTGGCAGAGCTGTGCTTCACAGAGAGGCAGAATTTGGGTTTATAGTTTTGTACTTCTCTTTTTAGTTAGTATCCAAGATAATAAGTAATGGATATATTAAAATAAATAAAAATAATGGAGGTACTGGTTTATTATCTAGAGACTCAGAGGATTCCACCTCAACATGAGGGAGAACTTCCTACTGTAAGAGTTGTAGAGCATTGGAATAGACTCCCCAGAGAGGTTGTGGAGTCTCCTCTAGAGACTTTCCAGCCCTGTCTGGATGAATTGCTGCCTGATCTGCTCCAGTTTTGTCCTGCTCTGGCAGGGGGGTTGGACTCCATGACCTTTGGAGGTCCCTTCCAACCCCTGTGATTCATTCAGAACATCACAAACCTGAGATTCTTCTGCCTGAGTGAATTGAAACCCAGATTTCCCATTCCTAGGCAAAGTTTCCAAGGCTGTGGTCTGGAGTTCTGGTCCAGTTCAGGAGCAAATGGTCACTCAGGTCTGTCCTGGGGTTGCCTTTCCATATTTTACCTGGGCTAAGGATTGAAAGTCATGTCTTCCATCTTTCAAACACATCTAACCACTGAGTTCTGGGGTAATTTTCACCCTCTGCCTCACTGAATATTTAGGGATGTTAAAGACATGGCCAGGTGAGATAAGGATGACTGGTGTCTGATTCCTGGAGGGAGTGAGCTGGGCTGTGCTCTGTGTTTGGAAGAGAGTGTGCACACATCTGTCCAGAGACCAGCTGGAGTAGGAACCTATCCAGGCTGAATTTGTGATAACATTAGCAAGTGACCAAAAAAAAGCATAGCTAATTAATTCTACAGGGGCCAGTTTCTTTTCCAGGCAAAAATGCATGAAGTAGCCACTGCCTCAATTCATCTCCTAGTGGTGGGTACAGCCCAGCAGAGCCTCCCTGCAAGCAGAAAGATGAAGCAGCAACCTGTTGCCATGCTGGGCTCTCTGAAGGTTCCTGTCTTGCTTACACTAATCCTTTGGCTTCTTCCTGATCAAAAGCTCTCCTTTTTTCTCACCTCTGGCAGTTCTGAACTCAGCAAAGCCTTCTGGCTCTAAAGGGTAACTGTTTGTTGATTATTGAATAGTATTTTATTTTTTTATGCTTCATTTCTGGTAGAGTTTGGCTGACCAGCTGTGCTGGCATAGAGACAGCCATTGAAACAAACATTTCATGTGCTGCTTTAAATTCCTTGAGCAGCTGATCTATTTGGCTTCTGAGATTTCCTCCTAAATTTGTTCAAGGTCCATAGATACCAGAGTTTTATCCTTGTGTCCTTTGCAATATGGGTCTGGAATTTCACCCAGGAGTTTAAACTGTAGTATCTGGTTGATTTACACCTGGTTTTGAATTAACAGCCTCCTTCACCCACTTCATAAATTATTCCAGTTGCTCATTTTTTCTTGCTATTAAAGGATGAAAAATCAAAACAAAACTTTAACTTCTTTAGATTTTGCTTGAAAGGTGATTAATTCTGAAGGTTTGAAAGTATTTGCTGAGGAACAAGTTTAACACCCTCCAGCTTTNTGTTTCTTTTTTTTTTCTTCTTTTTTTTTTTCCCTTCCTATTCATTTGCTTTTTGTTCCATTCTTAGCTGAAAAAAAAACAACCTATTCTCACTAACACCAGCTGTTTGTTACCATCTCCTTACTTATTAATGCCCAATGAAATATCACAGTGCTTATTATCCCTGCAACCAGTTAGTCAGTGTAAAATCAGAGAGGGGTGACCCCTACAGAAAAACGTGCTGCTGTTTGAGCCCTAGTCAAATATTCTTGCAGGAGCAGCAGAGAGTTTCAAAGAGGCAGATGCAGAATGTGCTGGCTCAGGGTCAGACAACCAGAGGTAACAGACTGGTGGAAGTGCCACACTGGAGGTGACTTTGAAGTAAAATACTTTGCAAACACCCATTAAGGACTTCAGTGCTGGTGCTCATGTCTTTGTCAGCAAGTTCATGCTTTTATGGATGATAATTTGCTGCAAATAAAGTAACATAGTTCTGTTGTATATGTAGAATACCTGGTAAAAGAGATGAAAACTTCTATGATTTGCTAATATTGGCAGAGCTGTGCTTCACAGAGAGGCAGAATTTGGGTTTATAGTTTTGTACTTCTCTTTTTAGTTAGTATCCAAGATAATAAGTAATGGATATATTAAAATAAATAAAAATAATGGAGGTACTGGTTTATTATCTAGAGACTCAGAGGATTCCACCTCAACATGAGGGAGAACTTCCTACTGTAAGAGTTGTAGAGCATTGGAATAGACTCCCCAGAGAGGTTGTGGAGTCTCCTCTAGAGACTTTCCAGCCCTGTCTGGATGAATTGCTGCCTGATCTGCTCCAGTTTTGTCCTGCTCTGGCAGGGGGGTTGGACTCCATGACCTTTGGAGGTCCCTTCCAACCCCTGTGATTCATTCAGAACATCACAAACCTGAGATTCTTCTGCCTGAGTGAATTGAAACCCAGATTTCCCATTCCTAGGCAAAGTTTCCAAGGCTGTGGTCTGGAGTTCTGGTCCAGTTCAGGAGCAAATGGTCACTCAGGTCTGTCCTGGGGTTGCCTTTCCATATTTTACCTGGGCTAAGGATTGAAAGTCATGTCTTCCATCTTTCAAACACATCTAACCACTGAGTTCTGGGGTAATTTTCACCCTCTGCCTCACTGAATATTTAGGGATGTTAAAGACATGGCCAGGTGAGATAAGGATGACTGGTGTCTGATTCCTGGAGGGAGTGAGCTGGGCTGTGCTCTGTGTTTGGAAGAGAGTGTGCACACATCTGTCCAGAGACCAGCTGGAGTAGGAACCTATCCAGGCTGAATTTGTGATAACATTAGCAAGTGACCAAAAAAAAGCATAGCTAATTAATTCTACAGGGGCCAGTTTCTTTTCCAGGCAAAAATGCATGAAGTAGCCACTGCCTCAATTCATCTCCTAGTGGTGGGTACAGCCCAGCAGAGCCTCCCTGCAAGCAGAAAGATGAAGCAGCAACCTGTTGCCATGCTGGGCTCTCTGAAGGTTCCTGTCTTGCTTACACTAATCCTTTGGCTTCTTCCTGATCAAAAGCTCTCCTTTTTTCTCACCTCTGGCAGTTCTGAACTCAGCAAAGCCTTCTGGCTCTAAAGGGTAACTGTTTGTTGATTATTGAATAGTATTTTATTTTTTTATGCTTCATTTCTGGTAGAGTTTGGCTGACCAGCTGTGCTGGCATAGAGACAGCCATTGAAACAAACATTTCATGTGCTGCTTTAAATTCCTTGAGCAGCTGATCTATTTGGCTTCTGAGATTTCCTCCTAAATTTGTTCAAGGTCCATAGATACCAGAGTTTTATCCTTGTGTCCTTTGCAATATGGGTCTGGAATTTCACCCAGGAGTTTAAACTGTAGTATCTGGTTGATTTACACCTGGTTTTGAATTAACAGCCTCCTTCACCCACTTCATAAATTATTCCAGTTGCTCATTTTTTCTTGCTATTAAAGGATGAAAAATCAAAACAAAACTTTAACTTCTTTAGATTTTGCTTGAAAGGTGATTAATTCTGAAGGTTTGAAAGTATTTGCTGAGGAACAAGTTTAACACCCTCCAGCTTTTCTCTACTTCATCACTCCAGAGCAGACACTCATTCTCCCAGTGCTCCAGTCTCACTGGATGACTCTGTTCTCCACCCCAGATCCACAAGCTGCATCTTAATCTTACTAAGGTCTAAATCTTTTGAGGTTTCTGTCACTGATGATCATACCCAGTGTGGCAGCTGTCAATAGGCACAGCTCCTGCCCCTTCATTTCCTTGATTTGGCAATAAACTCAGTGGAATGTCCCCCCACCACTGCAGTGTCTGTGCCAGACTAACTCAGCAAATGGAGAAGGGCACATGGGCAGAGAAGCAGGAGCCAAAGAGGGCTTTGTGGAGCAGTAATGTGTGGGATCATAGGTGCTGGATGTACTCACAGCAGCAGAGAAAATGTTGTATCCAGTGCCCAGGACATCTGAAAATTCATAAAAATATAATTAGGTGTGGGAGGAATGAAATTTTTCTGGGGAAGTAATAGGTTCTTATTTATGCCTTTCCTTGTTCATCAACACTGAGCTTTTTCTGGCCTCCAGGTAGGGATTGCTACTTAGATGACTCTCCCTGCTGCTCTGACTTGTTTACATCATCCTAGCTAGAATATGGCCATGAAATGAATTCAGCTGGACACTGAGCCAAGCTATTTCAGTAGGAATTCAGGACACATTATCATTTGTCATTTTCTTTGGATCTCAGCCTCAGGCTGCACAGTGAAATATAATCAAGTTCTGTAGGGGGGTAAAACACAAGGAAGCAACTTTCTGCTTAACAGCTTCACATGTAAAGAGCAGGATGAATGAATCTGGAGATGTTTAAAAGGCAAAACTTCAAACTGCCTGAGCTCCAGTGCAGGTTTTGATCTTTTCATAACAGATTTTGGTGCTTGCAAAAAAATAACAGTAAAACAAAGCTCTTACCTCCATGGCAGGGTCAAGTTCAAATTTGGTCCTGATAAAAAGCCACAGCTGTTAAGATTTGTTTCAGTTTCCTCTGCAATGTGAGTTATGACTCAGGCTCCTAGAAAATCTGATATTTATGGTCTAGAAGTTGCCATTGTGGTGTTCCCCAGCTGTCCTCTTAGGGTAGACCAAGAAGCAGGTACATGTGCTACTGCCCCTGAACTGCTTTTTGAGGGCTTGAGTCAAAGCTGAAACCCTGTGAGCAGGTATTTCATTGACCTGCAATCTCAGCCAGAGGGTTCTGCTGATATTTCAGCTTTCTGAATGATCTGGAGGTTGGGTGCTGGTGCCTCAGCATCTGACAGCCACCTTAGAGATCAGAAATTGCAAAAAGAAAAATTGTTAATCATCACAAAAAATAATAACCACAAAGACATTTTTCCTCAGATTTTAACAGTTGAAAACCCCCTCATTTCCAGGATATGGGGTTTCCTCGTGCATTTTCATGGGAATTTTCATCTCTTTCTTGTAATTTTCAACAGATTTTCCCTGTATCACTCACAGAACTGTGAGAAGTCAGGAGCATCATGATCCCTGTGTGGCTACATCTGTTATCACAGCAGTTTTTCTAGTTTACTGGGCAAAGGACCACCCCCACTAAGCAAATGTGTTCCAAGTCTTTGCACTGCCAGCCTCGAGGACTGGTTAGTCTGGTAACAGGGTAAAATGACTGGTTGCTTTTCTCTTCTGGCAGCTCTAATGCCTAATGTCACTCTGTATTCAAAGAGCATCTTTTTCACCCAGGCTAGATTTGTGCTCTGCTGATTTTCCTCATAAACCCCAGTTTGTGCCCTTTTATCACTGGGAAGCCTTCTGGTACCTGCTGGAGTTGTCAGCTGCACCCTGGGTGCAGAAGTTGTATTAAGGATCATTAGTGAGGCTCTAAGAGTGAAAATCATGTTACAGTGATAGTGATTTTTCATGGTATTTTACAAGGTACATTTTTTCCCAAGGTTACTTAGTAGGTAAAATAAACTGAGCTCCCAGTGAAGATGAGAAATGCAAAGGTGGAACTAGACAAGAGAAGAAATTAGGGAGAAGGCAACGAGGGTTTATTGAGGATGATGGGGGGAAAAGAAGGAGTTTTGAAGGCAATGGGTGGTATGTACAGGTGTGGTCATATGGGAGTATGGCTGGGAAAAAGGAGCAGAGCTTTGCACCCTGGGTGAGATCTTCCAGTGTAGGTAGAAAAAGTAGAAAATGGTAGAAAATGATTCTTCTCCAGGACTTCCAGGGCTGCAGCAGCAGTGGCTGGAGAAGCTGTTTCCAAGATGCAGCCCTGAGTTGCTTTACAGCTGTGGAGCTGGCCAGGGATTTAGGAGACCCATCAGTGCACACCCAGATGTGGACTCTCAGGTTTGGCAAAGGAGGTGGGGGCTCAGGCACAGTCTGGGGGCTGTTTCTCTTGCCACCAGGGTCAGGCATGTGCCTGACTCCACCTGCAAGCACTGAGTGGCTGTTGCTGTGCCCACGTGCCCTGGGCACACTGGGCCAGAACAGTCACCGTGGCTTTGCTGTGCCCACAGGAGTCTCCTCCTCAGCTCAGCTGTGTTCTCCAGTGTGTTTGTGTGTCTCTCCCTCTTGCAGAGAAGCTCCCCCCTGGCTTTTACTGCTCGTTTGAAGAAGGGGACTGTGGCTGGATGCAGGGCTCCTCTGTGTCCCATCCCTCTCCGTGGCGCATTGGAAGTCTGGAGCACAACCGTTTTCCATCAGCACAAGGTGTGTGAGAGTAAACAGTAAGTGCAGAAATGAACAGCAGAGTGCAAAAAAAAAAAAAAGACACATAAAGGGAGGGGAGAGAGAATAAAACACAAGGCATGTTTTCCTCTCTACTCACATATTCAGCCTCCAGTGGAACAAGAGCCATATTTCTAGCCTTAACTGCCTTGAGAAGGAGTCTGTGCTGATCACTTCTGTCCTGAGGGTATCCAGTGGCACCTCAGGTCTCCACCACTGCTGCCAGCTGCAAACACTTGCCCCTTTCTAAACAACTTCACACCAAGTTGTTCATCTGCACGACCCTTCTCTATACTGATGTTTGGGGTTTATTTCCAAGTTTCCTATTTATTCCCTCTGTTCCTCTGTACTGCTGCTGTTTTTCCCCTGCTCACATCCATGTTTTCCTTCTCTTTGCTCCATTTATCTCTTGAGTCCCACTTTTATGGATAATTACTGTCTACTTGGTTCCCCAAATCCTACTACTTCATTTCTCACCTTTCTCATACAAGGTTTATACTCTGGGCACTGAAATGCTGCTGATTGAGTTTTGTCAGGCAGGCTACCTGCCTGGATAAGCTTTTTCCTAATGCAATAATGTAAGTCATCAGAGGCATTTATTGCAGAGGCACAGAGCATCTAAAGGGATACAGTAATAACAGCAGAGTTAATGGTGTAGTATCCCAACATTGCTTTAGAAAGTTAGATCCAGAATTAAACATGAAAAGCAAGTTTCTCTACTTTTATGTGAACTGATGCAGGCTACAGTGCAGCTGATTGATGCTGACTGATGGTTTAGCCCATGGTGTTACTGACCACAGAGTGATGGAAGCCTAGGCAAAAACAAAAGCAAACAGCCAGAAAGAGAGTGCTGTGGGGAGCTGGCAAGTGCTGCTGCTTCATTTGTTTGTGCTGTAGAGACAAGTCCAGTGAAAGCCCAAACAACTGGGCTGTAAGTAGTGGTACATTCCTGAGCTGCAGGGCAGAGCTGAAAGAGTGCAACCCACACCTCTCCATGCAGAGCTGCCACAGAAAAACCCCACGGTGTTCCTGCTGCCCTTGTTCCTCATTACAACAAATGATTCATGTAGCAAAGAGGCCTCCAGCTGCATTAACACTGCTCTGGTGGTATTTTGCCATAGCTGTATTTTGGTTTGGTTTTGACCAAGATAAATCTTTTCCTCCAAGTTAGTTTTTGTTCAGTCAGGGATATGTTTTATTACTCATCCTTTCAAAGAGGATGAACCTGAAGTCATGGAGCCACAGAAGACAATTATAAGTCACTTGACAGACTCCTTGAGTGTGTTTGTTGGATAGGTGAAGCTAAGTGTCTAATAAACTGAAAAGGCCTTCTGCTGCCTCACATTCTGCTGTGTCAGGAGCCATCAAGCACAGGGCCAGTGGAGGTTTCACAAACCCTGAAACCAGAAGGTGAGTGCTGCTGTTTGACCTTCTTCCTGCTCTTTTCTCCAGGTTGTGCTCTCCTCCTCAACACCAGCAAAGCACCAGCAGCAGCAAACACTGTCATGACCAGTGCTTCATTTCCAGCTCCTCTGAGGAATTCACCCTGTGAGGCAAGTTGGAATGTTTGGGTTTCTTTTTCCTTTTGCCATTTACAGAGTAGTTTTGTGCATCTGCCTCTGGTTTTCAAATACAGGCACTAGGTCAGTAGCACAGCTACTGCTTTCTCTGATGGCTTATCTAGAAAATGCACTTATTTAATACCCCTGTGCAGGGGAAAGATATGGTTATCAGCTTGAAATGCCACCAAATGTTCTCTGAAAAGCTTGGAATATCCCATCCTCATTGTATGGCTTCCCATGATGGATTGCAATCTTCATGATTAGGTGTGTATGTTGTGAGGGGAGGGCAGCCAGCATTTCATAAACACAGAGGGGAAGCAGCTCACTGCATGAACAAACATTGCATTTCCAAGATCCAAGAAAGAGCAGGCTTTGGGACTGGCCCTGAGCTACTCACATAATAGGGTGCAATGCTCTCTGTGGCACAGCTGGGGTTGGAGCTGGCAGGTCTTCATCATGATGCACTTAAACCTACCAATCCTTGTGTAGGCCCTGGAGGCAACAGCAGCAGAGATAAATTCATGTGGAATGAGACACCAGCTTCATGTTCAAGCAGAAAAAGCTACTTAGAACTTCAGCAAGGGTAGAAGGCTTGTCAGGCAACCCTGTGCATGGTTTTCATTTCTGAGTGAGTTGTATTTAACCTTTACACTGCAGCTTGCAGAAAGGTGACCTCCCTGCATCTTTTATTCTGTAGCTTCCCAGATGATATTGTCACTGATGGGGTTTATTTATCACTTAGGACTTTGAACCATGGCTCGTGACTTAGAGCATTTCACATCTTGTACAGTCACCCTGAACTGTCCAGGATCCTAGAGCAGAGGGATTTGGGAAAACTGATCCTAACAAAGCACAGTTTGATGTTGGTTAAGCACTGATCAGATTCTCCATGTTCTAGTGATCTTAAAATGCAGAAAGGCCAAGAAGGGCCCTGTTAGGAATTCCTCTGGAATGAAAGCACATAGAAGACAGTGTTGCTTTGGCTGGGTTCACTTCTGTTGAGTATCTCAGCTCATATAGCAAAGCACATCTGGTTCTGCTTTCTTGATATATTCACATCTTCCTTCTTCAGGAAATCCATTCCACCTTGTTTTTCCTCCCCTCTGTGACAAAGGCATATGCAGGTTCTAAATATTTTAAGACCTTGTTCTGCCACGGACCCACCAGAGCAAGTGTTTTTCATAATCCACCTGACACAGGAATCAGAGTGAATGATTTCCCAATATGTGTTGTTATTTTTTTCTTGTGTATACAACAGTGCAAATAATTAAAGTTGCCCTCAGGGGAGAAGCTGCTGTGTATTTCATCTGCTCACATGCCACCCCACCTCCTTCACTCCCCTTGGCACTCAAAAGGCATCCGGAGGCATCCAGCATTGCAGCTGTTGGTAATAAAGAGTGAAGGAGTTTGGCAAGGGGTTGGTAGGTTTTTTTTTTCCTCTTGCCTTTTCATATAGTGTAAAAGCTTCTCTTCTCAATGAGCCCCTGGTGGCTTCAAATTCTATTTTACTGGAACAATCTGTCTGTGAGCAGAATAATTTGATTCCACTTTTCAGCACGACGCAGGAGGAGAAAGGAGATATTCCCCCCTATGCACTTATTCCACCAATAGGAGCCAACAAACTGCCTTAGAGTGAAATTATAGTCAGAAAAGTTGTTGTGAAAATACCATCATGCTGTCCTGTATTTAATCACTTCCTGATTGAACTGGATGAAGATCAGGTACTAAAAGATATTTTTCTTCTACCTGTCACTGCTGACAGCTCCACCTGGCATGGCACAACCAGGACAGGCTTCCTGGCAACTGAAATCCCACTGACAAAATCCAGTCATGATGCACATGGCAAAGGGATTTCAGCAAATGTGTGAATTAGAGCCATTTATTCAATCAGAGCAAGGTGTAAACCTGCCCTACCTCTTGGATTTGATCCAGCTCACATGATCTTTAGACAGCTACTTGCTCTCCTTCAGTGTTTACTCACACAGTGGCTGGTTCTGGTTCCCCAGAGGGATTCAGCTCGGATTCCCATCCTGCACCAATATATAATGATGGAGGCTGTCCTTAAGCCTGTCATTTAACATCCTTCCTCCTTGTATTCCTTGTCTACCCAAACTTCAACATGCCCTGCTCTGCTGTACTTCTGGGGATGAGCCTGTGTGTGCTGCCCCACCTCTCCTGGGTGAGTGGAGCTTTAACCCTTGTCTGTGCACAGGACTCTATCAAGGCCCCGGAGCAGCAAGACAGCCCCAGTTTGCTCATCTTGACTCCCCTCTTTTCTGTCCCTTGCTACACGGAAGCTCTGCACACTACCAGACCCACTGTTTACTGAAGTTACTGTTTTTTCCCCTTCTCCTTTAAGTTGCTTTTATTTTAGCCAGTCATGTCAGACAGTAACACCCACCACAGCAAATGCTGCCACCCTGCTTTTTAGCCTGAGGTGTTCATAAGAATTCATTCCTTCATCCTCAGCACGAAGAGCATTACCTGCTGCAGAGCTGTCTACCAGGCTGGAGGAGTCTGGGTTTTGGCCAAAATATCCATGAAACCAGCATTCAACCTTAATAAGGAAAGAGTCCAGCTGCCCACAGTGGGTGCCAGCCACAAAGACTTTGCTAATACTTCAGACTTTTCTCCCTCCAGCTGGCTGTTTAATCTTTCCCTGTGTCAGACCTGCAGCAGAGATGACTGCACAGTCTGTGAACACCCTGGAGACTTGTGGGGTAGCCTGGCCCAAACCCCTTTCCTGCTGAGGTTCTAGGCAGCTCTCTGCACCAGTGCTGAACACGAGCACTGGGAGACTCCAGAGCCTGGGTGATCTTTGAGAGGGTAAAAATGCATGTGGGAGATACCATAATAAACACAGCCTCTGCTTTCCCACACGTGTCTGGGACTGGCCATAGTGTGCCTTGCACTTCTTCTGTAGCTTTGTATTGCCCTTTGCTCCTGTTTGTTTTGAGGATCTTTATATTTTCATTTTCTTTGTTCTTCAGTGCTTTTAGCAGGTCAGAGCTGTTAGTTTGTCACGCTGCCCTTTGTTCTTGGTTCAGTTAGTTTTTCTCTCTCTTTTTGTTGTTTTATTAAATCTTGGCTGGAGTCTCCTGGCTTCAAAGGATCTCTCTTGTTTGCTATCCAGTCTTTGTTACCTCTTTTATTTTGCACATTCAGGAGAGTCCTTTGCCTGTTGACCCCATTAACTGCATGTTTAAAACACAACTTATATGGCAGAGAGAAACTGTGCCACTTCTACTAAATCTTGAGGGAACAAAATAAGTGGTGCACATATTCTGTGAGGAGATGCTCCATTACCCTGCAATAGCCAGAAAGGGGAGATGCAGGAAAAAAACCTTCAGGAACCAAACTGCATCACAGTAATCAGGAGGGAAAATCTTTTAACCCACATGTAAAAGTTCAGTGGAAACAAAGCAAGTGCCATTGAGCATAGGAATGAACATGAAGTGCAAATGAATCCAATCAGTGGCCTGATGGAAAGACAGAGCTTGAGCAATAAAGCACAGTGGTATTTGCCCCTTCTCTTTGCACTGTTTCCCTTCCTTTGAGTGGGAATCAGTTGGCCTGCCCAAGGCTGACAGGGCAAAGAGGACTGTGGGTTGGTTAGACACTCCTTCATTTGGAAGATCTCCATAGGCAGCTCATTAGTAGCTGTGCTGCTGTCTGGGAATCTGGGAGACTACTCAGTGCCATCATCTGAGATACCACCCATGGCAAAACTCAGTTGTTCTGCCTCAGTTACAGCTCCTGCCTGTGCATGCTTTCCAGATTGTGATGGCCACCCATTTCTTGACGTCAGAGAGCTGGCACAAGAGTGCTGGAGATGTTCAGGGAGCTCTTACTTTCATGTGGAAGCTGGAGACTCAGTTCTGGCCCCCCACACCTGGCCAACAAGGCAATCCCAGCACAGTTGTTGCACAAGTGCAGTGTCTAGTCCATTGACTTGCTTTGGATCCCACTTTTCAGAGGTGCTGCAGGCTGTCTGCATCCTCAGGCTTTGAAGGATGCTGTGGTGCCTGCAAACCACAAGAATTATACCTGTGTCTTCCCAAAGTGTTTGGGTTTCTGTCATACAGAGATTTAAGGCCAGGGCTGCTGCATTCTGTGAGTGCTTGGTACAGAGTGTACCTGCCTGGGCAGCAGGAGTGAGATCTGTCCTGGGAGCTTGCATTTTGTGGTGGGTTATGGCTCTTGCTTCTCTTGGAAAGTCACTGCAGAAACATAAGCAGCCTGGAGACTGATTTTTAGCAAAGCTGTGCTTTGCTCAGCACAGGGGAATCTGTGACAGACCTCAGTGACAGAGGTGAGAAGTAAAAGCCATCCAAACAGCACTGCTGGAAAAGAGAAGGAGAATGCAACAGAGCTGATGTTGCCTGGATGGAGCTGAACTTGAAATTACCCTTCAGTGTTCCCACGTGCATCTCCACAAAGGGTGACTCTCTGCAAGACTGGGAACCAGATGATTTCATTGTTCTTTTTTTCTGTTAGATCCTGGGTCAAACATTTTAAAGGGTATAGTTGTGCTGAAGTAAAAGAGCTTTGTGCTTTTGGCCATGTTGAAAATAATGACAAACTTTGCCTGCTGCTGTTTTGACATTTCAGCTGGCTGCTTCTTAAAAGCTACCATTATGTTATGCAAGTAAATACTAAACTGAGCCAGGCTTCTTTTAAGCCTGAAATTACTTCTGAATGTAAACATACTTCCTCTAGAAAATAAATACAATATGTTGATGTAAAACAGCATAGTGCCTTTGCAGTTGGGTTTATGGGTATGAAAAATGTTTTCACCCTCTGTGGTTATGAATTCAGTTCTCTTTTCTATGCAAAAGTCTGTGCTGGTTTTTTTTTTTCAAAGCATGTAAATCCAAATGATCAATCATTCCTTGAGTGCATTCTGGGCCCCATGCTGACACCTGCAGAGTGTGTCTCTCTTTCTCCTCTACTCCTTGAGCTTTAAATAACTTAGAAGGGTACATGGTAATAACATTGAGTCAGAACATTTATGAGCATGAAAAATACAACATAGATATGCCTCTAGCACAGCCTTGTTTTGCAGAATGGTGTTGGCATCATTTTTTATTTTATTTTAAAGTGGTTTTAAATTTTTTTATTCACTGCTACTTGCTTTTACCCTGTCTTGCTTTCTTTGCCACCTGACTTCTATGTCATTGGATTTGGAGGACCTATGATAGGTGAAATTTCTTGAAGGCCTGGTCATCCCACAGTGCTCTGGCTGCAAAAATATGGACTCTTTATCTTTCTTTCCCTTTGATTGTCATCTTTATTTTTCTTTGTTTGTTTCCTGAAAATGAAGGAGCTTTTCTTAGGTTCTGGCTTTTAGAAAAGTAAAGGTAAGTAAGAAATAATGTGAGAATCTGTTCATATAAAATACAAACTTCTCTTGCCTGCCTAGCACCTGATCATTACCTTAATTATAATGTGATCAATTACATGAGGTTCTTGCACATCTGGGTCCTAAGCAAAAGCAGAATAGTCAGCACACTACAAGAACAGGTACTAATCTGGCCAAAAACACAGGAACAAGACCTTCTGGTCTTTCTTAAGAGTCCAAGTCTAAATTGCTGGGCAACCTTAATAGAAGCTTTTGTTGTATCCTTGTGCAAACATTTCTCTTCTAGTAAGAAAACCAATACTGCTAATGTGATGCTCAAATATAGTTCCTATTCATCTACAAAGCTTACTGAGACTCAGCACAGGCACCTGCAGCTGTTGTCAAGCTGTGTAAGCCATATTCCAACTTGCAGCTTCAGTTGCTGTTCAACAGGGAGGTGTTTTCCAAGCTTCTTTAATGCCAGGCTTACATTTACTGGGTCAGTGCATTCCCATCTAAAAACAACTTTTATTTCCCATCCAGTGAAAAAGACCTGAGACAAGAGCAGTGCTTTTCAGAAAAAAAAAACAAACCAAAAAAACCCAGAAATACATTTGAAGAATGCTACAGTTCCAGGTCAGGAAAAAATTGAACAAGTATTGTAGGTGGAGGGCAAGGAGTGAGGTCATGAGAACTAAGTAAAGGGCTGTCTCATGTGAACTAAACCTGTGTGGAGTTGGGGTGTGAGCAGCTCTGTAGCCACCAGTGGGATCCAACTGCTGCAGTTCTCTGGGAGCAGGATGCCAATGAACTCTTCATCTTATCAGTCTTACTCCAAACCCTGTTGGAAGTATGTTCATCTTTTCCCCTTTCTTTTGGACAACTAGCTTTTCCTGCCAGGTAGGACCCTAAGGCCATCAGGGGCGTTGCCCCTCAGGAAGGGAGGAACAAGGAACAGCAACTCTGGAGTGTTGCTTAGGAAGGAAAGAAAATGCCAGTCTCAGTTCCCAGCTGTTCTTGAACCTGTGCAGCTTGTGCTGGAAAATCTACCCTCCTTTCTTCACCTCTCTCTTAGACCTGCCAAGCCCTGGTGATATTGATAAGGACTCATTTTGGGGATTAACTGAGTCTCCTCTTTGTCAGCTCAGAAATTCCACAAGCTCAGAGGCTGAGAGGATTCTCAGAAGGCACCTTTCCAGATGGTGTTTGCAGCACAGTGCACGTGGCCATCTGACCCAAGCTTTGCCTCAATATGCTGTGTGGTTACCACGGACTCCCTCTCCCTTTAATTTGCCCCAAATCAGTTTAGAGACTTTAATTTCCTGAGTCAGTGGGTTTGCATATGAGCAGCTAATCACCAGCTACTGTGGGTTCTGAAGCCAGAAAGCAGGGTGCCATGGAGCCAACACCTACCTGCAATGCCTAATTAATTTCTTAGTGATGTTTCTAGCTGCTGAATGTTTTTTTTCTGCTGGTTTAGCACAGAGGGTGATGTCTGATACATAATGTTAGGGCTATGCCACCAACAGCCCAGATTCTGATTTTTTTTCCCCAATGTGCCACTGCACTGCTCACAGGACACGTGGTGTGGGTGGCACCATCTGCCATCACTGATGCTGTGCTTCAGAATGAATGCCAGCCCCATTCACAAGTCCTCACTGTGCTCTCCAGCTCCTCAGCTGCTGTGGTTCACTTCAGCAGGTGTGAAAAGACCTGGCCTGCCCTGCTGTGGAGCTCAGAACCCATGGAAATCACAGCCAAAAATGCCCATTTGGACACAGTGCCAGTCGAGTCACTGCGAGCCAGTTCATTAGAGTCTGCATGCTGCACTTTGCCAACAAGCTGATCTCCCACATCTAATGCCAGCTACTTCTTCCCTTCCAACAGATGACATGTGTGCAAAGGCATCCATCCCAATCCATCAACTGGTTCAGCTTTTGCTCTGGTGTTACCTTAACAGCTATCAAAGGCTCTTTTCTCCTGTCCGTGTAGCTGCTGCCTCTTACTGTCTGGCAGGGCTCCAGAAGAGACAGAAAGCTCCTGCACAGAGGAGCTGCAGAGCTTTCCCTTTCCAATTTTGCACAGTGAAGTTGCTCCAATTCACCTGTATTAGGAATTTCATAGTGTGTTACAGTAGAGATGGCATCAGGGTCCTAAAAGTGCTTCACAGCAAGGGGAGTTGCTTTCCCTGATCCAGGTCGAGTGCTTTCAGTGTCCACTGGCATTCCAAAGTTATTAAAATCTAGACCTAATGAGTTTTCTCAAGGGGATCTGAAAGTTGATGGCAGAGCAATTTTCACTGTGATTTCAATCACTTCACTGGCAGCTGAAAATACAAAACCACCAAGATCTGTCTTCTTGACTGTCACCCAACATGAAGATCACTCTGCACTAGGAGCAGCCATGCAGGTACCAAGTTTGAAGCCTCCTACACCACAAACATTTGTCAGTAGCCTCTTCCATCCACTTGATGAACTTGTGGGCATGAGCTCAGCCCTTCTCAGCTGCCCCCTGGGCCACCTCTTAGTGGTGTGTGTGCCTCACCAACACCTGCTCACACACAGCAGCAGAGATTGCAGGCAAGTGCAGTGGTTTTTAGACTGCAGAGAGACCCACAGCTGGATTTTTCAGTCTCTGGCATGGTTTTGTAGTGTAGAGTCACTGCTGGCTTTGCAGCTTTGGAAACCAGCAGCTGAACTGTACAGTTTACCTACGTTCAGTCCCAATAATTAATACCATGGATAACCAGAATTGTGTTCCCCCTGAAAGAGCAGCACTTCTGTCCTTTCCAACTCAGAATCTGACTTGCCTGCCAGGAGAGATTTGCACCCTGAGACAGGAATATGAAGCCAACTCTACCAGTTGCTTTTCATGCTAAGAAATGGATATGAATATTCTGTGCTAGCAAAGCAATAAAGTCAAATTATCAGGTATTCCTGTGTAAAATGTACATTAATTCCTAGTCTTCTGACTTGGGTGTTGGTTTTGAAGTGTTCAAAAACAGAGGGCTATTTTTTAACTTGCATGGATGCTGGATCCTCTCCTGAACAATTTCTTGTGTCCAGAAAAATCTATTGTAGCTTTAATAAAGTTGTTTCTTCAGCATTCTCACCTTTGCTGGTTATTGAGATGAGACTCAGCTCCTGCATGTAACATATATATGTATTTTACTTAGCTCTTTATCAGCAAAGAACTAGCTTTAATTCTTCCAAAGAAAATATTCATAGCATGTGGATTCTGCCATGAGCCTGTTGTGGAAGGGATTGAATTTCTTTTCCTGCAGTGAGGGAGAAAAAATTATAAAATGAGAAAACAACATTGAAATAATTTAATATATGGGGATAAATGCACAGGAATGGACTCAATTGCATGAAACATAACAAAAAAAGTTAGAAAACACATCCCCTAAGGCATTTTAATTAATTAAAAAATGTAATTATTACTGAACTCAAACTGAAAAGTCTGTGAGAAGTTGGAGAAAGGTAAATAAAAACTGAATTTTGATAAAGGTTGTCTGGTGGATAAGGATGTGATTGCTAGTGATGTCTGCTTGCTGCAGCCATTCTCCCTATTTGTCTTCTTGCTGCTGCTGGAATAGAAAAGTTTATTGCTGAAAACTTGACTTGAATCCCTCAGGTGACCTCTTAGGGGATGTGATCCTTGTACTGCAGATAATAGAGGTATTAGCTTATCCCTTTAAAATTATCTATATGTGTGAAAGATGAAACAGAGAAAATAGAGATGGCTTTGACTCAACATTACCTAAAAGCAGCACCAGTAGTTCCAGTATGAAACAGCATGTACTGATTATTACAGGCTTATTATTGCAGCATGTACTAATTAATTATTACAGGCTTATTCTTACAGCATGTACTAATTAATTATTACAGGCTTCCATGTCTGGTGTTTTCTGAGGGGATGACATGAGCATAAGGGAGCAGAATCCACTTTGGGGTGATTAGAAAACATAGAAATGAGAAGAGAGTTGGGAATTTTGGTAACTTTTGGACACTGTGATGTTTAACCTCATCCTTTCTTTCTTGCAGCTACGAATGTCATGGCTCATCCATGGTGTCCTGCTGGGAAACATCTCCCTGGTGCTGTTTGAGAACAAGACAGGCAAGGAACAGAGCCACATGTTCTGGCACTCAGAGAACAATGCAGGTTTGGGAGTGTGGCAGTGGATGATCTTCCCTCTCCCAGACATTCTGGATAGGTATGAGTCTCCTCTTCACTCTCCTCCATGGTGATCAGTCATTTCATTGCTCAATGCAAGTGGCCAGCACTGCACCTGGAAGTTGTTCTCCAGGGAAAGGAAGCACTTTGGCCCTGGGAGTTATCTCCTGTTAGAGGTGGGGACTGAGGATAACTGAGGAGTTAGAGCAAAGCTCCCAGTTTTAGAGATCTCAGGTGCTGGTCTCAGTTCACAGGCTGGGTCAATGTGTTGTCTACAGCAAGGTGCTCAGATCCTGTGTCTTCATTTCATTGACTGAGATGATGATTCCCCTCACATGCTGTTTTCTGCTGCATGTTAGATCCTCTTGTGTGCTGTGGTGGATGTGAGCTCCACAGCTGATTTTTTTCTCTGGGTATCAAAGTCCCCAGTGTTCACTGTGTTTAGAACTGAGGATGAAAGAGCTGGGAGAAGAATCTGCTGTGTAATTAGACAAGGATGCACCTGAACACTTTTGTGTCAGTTTAAGGAGGGGCTGTCTGAGTTGTGACTGCATCCTGACTGGAAGCATGAAAGGTTTCTCTGGCAGCATATGCTTAATCTGGTAGCATATGCTTATTTAAAGAGTGTGGTTTTAGCTGTTGCTTACAAGTCAGCTTGAAGGGAATACTCCTGTTGATTGTTTACTCTGTGTGCACTCTGGCTGGTGCTGTGGACAGGGAAGACACAGGCATCCTTCACCTCCTGCTGCCCTGGCCCTCAGGCTGGGAGCTGTGTCAGGAGCACTGGTGCCCTTGGTCTTTATGGAAACCCTTGCCCTAGAAAAGAATGGATTTCATTAAGGGATAGTTTGCCTCATACAAGTTTGAACAAACATGGTATGAATATGTCTTTTATCTTGCTGGCTCCTGGGGATGCAGGTAGGCTGCAAATCCAAGGACACTGCCAAGGCTTCGATCCTGAATGTATAATTAATATCCATGCCTCAAAGCTTGAACCAATAGCAGCATTAGGCTTCTGCACAGTCACTGCTGAAGCACCATTTGTAAAAGTACCTGGCTCCTTCATTCCCCTCAGCTGTGTTTCCTTTGAAGAATGGCATATTTTGCCATTATTATTTATGTGATTTATTTTCTAATGTTGCCAGGGGAATGTTTTGTACCTGAATTATTCTTTACTCTTATGCTATTGCTTTCTTTTAAATTCTCTCTGGTTGCACAGTCAGGCAGAGAATGCTTTGATCTTAGGAGCCAGGCTACAGAAGTTCATGTGGAATCACAGATTGAACAGATAACACCATGCTGACTATTATGTATAAGGTGCTGACACCCTCACTTCCACATTACTTACAGAGAAAAACAGCTGGGTTCACTGAGGGAAGAGAGTTTGTTGGAGGCTAAGACAGAAGCAAGGAAAACTTTGAAGTTTTGATGTCTCTTGAAAAGTTTTTGTGCTTATTTATTCACAGAAAGTGTACTGCTTTAATTATTTTTTTTCCCCCTAAGATTGATTTAGTTGAAACTAATCCTTCCTGGGAAGGAAGAAATCTTCTGTGAGACTTGGAAACACTGAAAACATTTTTCTCACCATCTCAAAAAACCTGTTTCTTGAAATCTGGACTGATGTACAAATTGGGAAGGAACTCTGTGGAGAGGGGACACTAAAATGGGACTGGGAGACTGCAGTATATATACTTTGGAGATGAATGTCAGTATTACTGCACTGTAAGGATGATTTAATTGATGTGAGCACAAAGCTGGTGCTGCTGACATCTTGCTGTGGCTGTATTTTTCTAATTGGTTCCTGTGTCAGGAGCTGTGAGGGTCTGTGTTAGAAGCTTGATATTGCATATATTCCTCCAGGAGGTGCTGAAACTTTAAATCACACAAGTAAAGGTCTTGAACAAAGCACACCAGTGTACCTGTTCCACACGAAATTAAAGCATATTCCATTGTGACTGGGAAGCTGAATGGGAAGTTTTATTAATAACAAGATAATATGCTCTAAAGCTGCTCAAAAAGATGCTTGTTCAAAAGCTGCTTAGCCATAATTTCCATGTTTGTCTTCTAGCACTTCAAAAAATCATTAGGAAGACTTCCAAGAAATTAGATCAGCTCTATCTTTAGGAACAGACAGTTCTTAAATGTTTGATATCCCTCAGGCTGTTGAGGGAAATTATATTTTGGCAGAAAATCACAGCTAGCACATTTCAGGTGATTTGGCAGGAGCAGAAAGTGGGGAGGAGAATGACAAAGAAGCTAAATTGGGACTGAGGGCTGTTAGATTCTAGCACTGCATTAGCCTGGGCAACCCTGGACACATGCTTCATTTCCAAGAGCACAATGAGCACAGGATTGGCTCCTTCCCTCCCATTTGATCCCTAGGAAAGCATCCAGCTACAATTCAATCCTGTGTAAGGTCTAACATTAAAAGAGGTTGAAGTCCTGTCTTTTGATATCCTCAAAAGTTAGTTCTCCTTCCTTCCTTTGGAAGATGTTGGCAGAGCAGCCCTGGAGAGTCAGCTGGGGTGGTGGCTGCATGAGCAGAGCTTCAGCCCAACCCATGGTGGTGTCTTCTGGGGTGGAGGAGGAAAGGCAGAGGGCCTGCTGAAGGAGATGCCATCAAAGCAGCTACAATTAAAGGACCCAGTTGTGGACTCAGCTCCTTGAACTGTTGGGTGACCAGACCATACCTAGCAGAGAGAAAAGGCAAAGTTTCCAGAGGCTCTGTATTTGAATGTGCCACTTCAATGCACTCATCATGAAGTAGAAATCCTTGCTGTGCATCCTTTGGACAACTTGTCTGCAAATCAAATAACCTGCCCAGATTAGTGAAAGCCAGAGAACTGCTCATTTTTACTTACTGGAATGGGCACAGGAATGCAGTGCTAAAATATTTGGGTTAACAGGAGTGAACTGCATTACTGTAATTGAGTTTTATTTGATGGAAAATTACTGTTTGCTTTCCCATGGTAAGTGATGAACCCCTTGAGGACTGTTCTTTTCTAACTTCACAGAAATGCAAGTAGAAAACAAGAGTCTTGAAAGCTCTGTTGTAGTTGTTTGGGCTTGGTTTTCTTTTATACACTTGTTTTAAGTAAATGTGAGTTTAAATTTGAATAATGATACAGCTGTGGGAATGTGGCAGCAAGAGCAAAGAGAAGTGTGATGTAACTGGAGATGGGTGATTAGTGTAGCTAATAATTAGACATTGTTAGTTGAACAGTATGGTGATGTTACATCACACAGATAAAAGGCAAGCACATCACAAAGTGCTTCTCTGGAGCTTACTGTAGGCAGATGCTTTAGCACAACCTGCCTAGCAGTTGTTTTACTCCACAGTGTAAAAGGATTGCCTCTAATAGGCTGGGACCTGGCTGGAGAAATAGAAACCTGGCTTTAGAAAACACATTTTCCTCTTGGTTTCTTCTCCCTTGGTGAAGCCAAGGCCAGTGGTGTGGAGCTGCATGGAGACTAAATGTCCTGTAGGTCCATCTACCACCTGATGGAGTTGCCTGCAAGTGGATTTCACATGAGCCAGACCAGCTCTGGTCTTTTTAAGGTCTATATTCTCTGCTGAACTTGCCCTTTTCTTTAAAGATCTCACTGCAATGTCTGTGAGAGCAACCTGGGGAAAATGTCAAGTGTTTGTAGCAACCTGTCCAGTCTCAGCAGAGCCTTCTGATAGAAGATTGTGTAGAAATATGAAAGAATGTAAATGTGTCTAAAGGTTAGAAAAGTGTCCTTGTCTTCCTTTCTTCTTATGTTTTGTATGTTGTAGTGGCTAGATGGGGGAAGGAGTGAGAGGAGGAGTTCACTTGAGGTCCTCAGAAACTCAATTTTCAAGCAAAAGCAGCAGCTCCACTTTCCTTGTCACTGATAGCAAGACTAAGCCCTGTGTCCTTTTAACTGGGCAGCACATTCAGAAAGTGCAAAACAATTTCATTTTGGTCCCACCACGCTCTGAGACCTTCAAAATTATTTTCTTGCTGACAACCTGAACACAGACTGAGGAATTTTCTTACGTTGGAAGAGAAAAATGTGACTTACCTGGGAGCTAGGGGTGGGGGTCACCCTCCTGACAAAGAAAGCAAACATATCTACAGGCTTAAGTTAGCCCAGAAGGTGATGTTCTCTTACAACTCAAAATTCATGCCCAGCTGTTTGTACTTTAATTCTTTAAACTGTCTACTTTGCCTGTTCCAGGCTTGTTGGCTTGCTGGATCTCTATGAACTGTGCTGGCACTCAGCAGGTTTCTGTTTCCATATCAAGATGGGATTCCCCTTCAGTCCTTGGGAGTGAGATCCTTTGTTCTGTCTGATCCCTTCAGCAGCTCCAGTCTCAGCCACAACAGCTGGGGACCACCTCCCTCCTTGCTGCAGCAGAAAGCAGTTGTCTCACAGTCATAGCACCCTGCTCTATTTCTACCAGCTGGGGCTAAAAACCTTCTTGCCCAATAGTTTCTTCTTGCATTGCTCTGTCTCTCCCCAACACTCCACTCAGATTTTCTTTCTGACATCAGATTCCCCATCAGGGAAGAAGAAAGGAAAGTTCTTGGCAATGTTTTGCATCAAGCACCTTGTCTGGTTTTTGTTGCTCCTGAGCTTTCTTCCCATGTTTCCCTGAAGAAACAGGGACCTTCCATACAAGCCAGAATCTCCCTGCATATCACCATGGATATTTTAACTGGGCACATCTACACCCAGATGTCTTTATTCTTTCTCTTTCTCCTCACCCAACAAGCCTAGCCTTTGTTGCTCTCACCTGCTCCTACAGTACTTTGTTTAAAACAGAGTGAGATTTTACTGCCCTGTAACACTAACTGTGCTACTACCCCCCTCCTGAAACAGTTTTTCTGCTGCTGACTGTTCTGTTCATCAAAAAGGGGGTTTTTGTGGCAGCATGTGCAGGGGACCTCTGACTGATTTTGTATGTGTCTGTATTCTGCATGGCTGCCTTTAATAACACCTTTGAATCTCAACCTTTATTACTAGCTATTAAGTAACTTTGTGCATGGCAATTCTGGCACTGGAACTGGGTTTGGTTAACGTGCTTCTATTTCTCCAAATAATCTCATTCCACCTAAGTATGCCTTTTATCCCAAACAGTAAGTTTCCCTTTGTGAAGTGAGCTAACAATGCATCATTTGTAACAGAGGAGTTAATGGGAACCTGGATGTAATAAGGGTTAGTGACCTGAAACTTCTCCATTCCATAAGTGCCTCGGTCTCAAGCAGGTTCAGCCATAATTATTTTAGCTGGGTAGAGAGAGAAATCAGTTCCATCAGAGGCAAAACATTACAAGTTCTGAGATGGGATCTGGACGTGCAGCTTGGCTGTGATTGTGTCACTGCATGGGGGATTGAGTGAAGAGGAGATTAACATTCAGTCTTGGTTAATAATCCCTGTCTTATTCATAAAAAGAAAAAAAAATAATAATGATTATGAGCCTTTCTAAAATAATGGCTTGAAGACTGGACTGAATAATGGCTGGAGTCTTCTGTTAGGAGCAAGAAAAAAAATAAGTGAAAAGAAACAACTGAACAGAAAACACAGGATGATGTGAGGAACCTCAGACAGTGACCACACAAATAAAACCCAATATTCAGAGAAGCTGAGGAATGGGGAAGGTAATAGCCCAGAAGTTTTGATGCTCTCCTGTTTCTGTCAGACTTAACTGAATTGGAATATTCTTGGTCCTGCCTTTCAAGGAACTGTTGATCTGGATTCAAGTTTCACAGGTTGGGCCAAAGAAACAAATTAATTTGTTCTGCCTTTGGTGCCATCTCATATCTGTGACTCACTAGTCACCCTTGAGTGCTTTTGGAATTTATGCAAAACTTGTATCCTTCAGAGAGCTGAGCTGATGCTCCCCAAAGGGGAGATTAGAATGATGGGTTTTTTGTCCACCTGGTGCAGCATTTTCCATCTGCCTCAAACAGATTTGGGGGGAAAAAAAAAAGAAAAAAGGCCTTGCTATCAGTTGCATTCCTGGCTCAGGTGACATTCACCTCTGCTGGATGTCACTTGTCCTGCCCAGTTGTCATCCAAGGAACTCTTTTCTAGCTGTGCTCCTGGGGTCAAAGAGGAGACAGATAAGAAGTTCTTTCCACCAGTCCTCAAGTAACCATTTTTCTGATGTCAGAGTCATTAAAACCTTCCATAGCAGCCTTATTTTCATGCCTGTGAAGAAATCTAACTTACAAATGCAGCCCTAACTGGTGAGGATTTGGATCCCACGTGAGGAAGTTGCTGGGATTTCTTAAGCCACGAAGTGACACCAAACTTGGCAGCACTCATTTTGCTGCTGCTCTGAGAGCCTTCAGGAGTATTCCCTCATTGCCATTCACCCAGACTCTGTTCACAGTGGGCACAACAGTAGCAGGGCTGTGGAGCAGTGTGTGTGGCAGTGGAAGCAGCAGGCAGAACACCCCACTTTGATCTCAGCAAAAACACCAGTGAGATGCTGTCACCTCCAGCCCTGCACTGAGTCACTGCAACACTGCTGCTGGTGATTCACCAGCAGCTTCCACCAGAGTCAAAGGGAGGGATTTTGTTGATTTCAGGGATCAAACAGAAAGGAAAAGGGAAAAAAAAAAGAAAGAGGGGGCAAGGGAATGAGATTGTCTGTGGGGTTTTTTCCATCTCACTGATGTGTGACATTTTCAACTTCAGTTTTGATTAAATTTCCCTTAATTAGCCCATTAACTTAAACCCACGAAAGCTAATGATTGAAATGTTGGTTAACTGATGATCTTGTTTCAATGGAATTTTAAAGACATCATATTTCTAAATTAATAGTGGCATGAAACTGGAGAAGAGAAAAAGATGAACTATTTGTTGCAGAAATGCTGGTCTCAAGAGGAGTTTGTGCTGCAACCACGTTGATGTTAGGAAGAAAAAAAATTATCAGATTAATAGGCAACCAGAGCAGCACTAATGGTCCTAACAGTGTTTAACATTCCCATGATTTTTGTATCTTGGAGGCAATTCTGTAATGTTTTTCATCTCTGCTGAACTTCAGGAAAACTTCTCAAGTGTTCTGAGTGTTCCCAGTGCTCCCACAGGTGAAATCATCGAGGCTGTCTCTTAAGTTGAATGAACTGCACATAAAAGGAAAAAGCAACCTATTGCATTCTTTTATGGGCACATTAGATGGCACTGCCTTCACTGCCAGCAATGGTTTGTATCCTGCCTTCCCCTTCTTAGGGGCTGAACTCCTGGTAATTCTCCTAAGAGCAAGCCTTTATTGTCTGAAGAGACATGACATTACCAGTGCATCAAAGGATAGCACCTTGGGGCATGAAGCTTAGATTCTGCCAAGAAAATTGCCTGAAGCTGTTTTCAGAAGTATTTAGTTGCCTGGAGGTACAAAGGTGTGGACTGTTCTTTGCAGAAATAGCCTGTCTCTCCTTTTATGCAACCTGAGCTCAAGTCTGCAGCAGTGCAGTGAAAAGCTGACGTGGAGGAACTGGTTTTGGAATCCCCAGCCTCAGTTTAGCACCTTACAGACATAAATACACAGCAGAATATCCACAGCTTATGAGGAGAGGCTGAGAGCTGGGGCTCTTTAGCCTGGAGAAGAGGAGACTGAGGGGGGAGCTCAGCAGTGTCTGTCAATATGTTAAGGTGAGTGTAGGGAGGATGGAGCCAGACTCTGCTCAGTGCCATCCATTGCTGACCCAGTGGGTTTCAGGTGTACCAGCTAAGAACTGTGAGCCTTCTGGCAACATCAGACTGCAGCTGTGCTTTGTATGGATTGGGAAGGCAAAAAAAGTACATTTTGGTCATCTGCAGATTAGTTTGGCTGGAGCTGCCACCTTTTGAGCTGGTAGACTGATCATTTAGCAAGGAAGATTATCTTTTGGAGTCTCCTTTGATGCTAGGGATGCTCTTTCTTCACCACGTCCACTGTGTCAGTTGCCTGCTCTTTCACAGCAGCTGCTCCTGTCTTTAGAGCATAAAAAGTCCCTTTTAGCAAAACCTCTCTCTGTGTCCAATGCATATTTCCAAAATGGCAGTGTTGAGACACCAGTGCTTTGCTTTGCCAGCAGTAAAGGAGGAACACAGTAACTCTCACCAGCTGCTTTCTGGTGTGGACAGACTGTGCTCTCTTCTCTGCCTGTTGCACGTTTTAGGGGCAGCCAGGAGTGTTGTCATTTGGTTCATTCAGTTTTTCTATGTCCCCATCTATACCTTAGCAAGAACAGCAGTTGCAGAAGACAATGGCACTTCACTCTAGATGTCCTCAAAAGGCACAGACATCCCCAGCATCTGTCTTAGCTTATTCCAGACTTCACTGTCACCTCTGCTGGTGAAAGCTGGGCTGTGTTTGAGGACAACACAGAAGTTGGTTGTGTTTGCTGAGGTTGCATCAGTGAAAAGCCTCACTGAAAACCCAGGAAGATGCTGTCCCAAAGCCCATGGCAGAGAAGCTTCACTTCAGTTTTGTTTTGTGAGGTTGGTTTGCTGGTAAAAGAGTTGAATTTAAAAACAGCAAGAGGCAACAAGACTACTGTAAGAATGTTGATAGCAGACAAAAAAGCTGGGAGAAAATATTTTAGACATAAAGGACTGCAGTCTAAGAAGAAAAAAAAAATACTCTGGTGCTCAGATTGTTGTTGCAGTGAAGGGAAAGGATTTCTACAGCCTTTCTAAATAGATAGGGCTGCTCCTCAAAAATACCTTGTTCAGTCATCAGTTTCCCATCTGAACTGGAATACCTGCAAGAATGCACATTCTGACTCAATGCTCCTATCTGAAAGGGAAAGCAGGAACCACCAACAATAGATTTCCATTAAAGAGACCCATGAATGGCTTAACTTCTGCAGCTAGAAAACATCAAGTTACAGCAGATAATGAGGTTTAAATCATATTTGCTATTCTCTTGCAGCTTATTCCACAGCACACGGTAGTTTCATGGGTTTATAGTCTTGTTACAACCTCTCAGCATTGTGTCAGAATTCTGGGCCATGGTCAGTTGCTTTTTTATGATGATGATTATTCTCCTTCCTAAGCAGGGTAAATCTGATTTTCTGAGGCTGATACACATCAGGAGAACAAGAACTTCCTAAGTAAAGAGCAAATCTAAATCCATGGGTGCACTAAATTGATGCATGATCAATACAGTGTCAGATTTGAAGGGTTTGGTTGTGGGTAATTTTTATGCCTCCTGTTGGCTTGAGATATCACTGAGGGTGACCATACAGGGATCTTTCATCTGGCAACATAGCAGTGGCAGAACTTCCCAGCAAAAGCTGATTGTGTGGAAGTGGTTTAAGGTAGTCAGTGTCAGCTCCCCTCTTTTGTGTTTGCCAGGACTGGTAAAGATCCTTTGCTTCCTAGGAGGTGGATCAACACCAAATAACTTTCTAAATTGGTTTCAGCCTTTGATTGCCAGTTCCTTTTAGAAACTACAAATGATTTCAGGAGCCCTAGCCTAATTTTTTATATATAACACTTTGGGATGTAAATCACTTGTGAGAATAAAATCTCTTAGGTGTCTGATTTATTTTTCTGTGTGTCAGAAGCCAGGAGACTTTATTTTCTGTCCTGACACCCCCCTACACATACACACTTGCACTTGTGTGCCTTTGGAGGGAAGAGGGGCTGTGTTCTTTCATCTGTCTATATGCATGTACAGCTCCCCTCCTCACATCACCTTTGCTTCTTACAGGTGAGGATACTTTCTCTGTCAATTTAATATTTCTATCTGTGAAAAAAGCTTTTTTTTTCTCCCAGTCTAAAACTGCTTTAATTGTGAAGACCTCTGAGTTTCTTCTATTTAACAATCTAATCCCTGTTCTTCCAATCTGTGCAGGTTTTGGTTTCAGATCATTGCTTCGTGGGAAGAAGGATCTGATGCCATTATTGCTTTTGACAATGTCTCCCTTAGTCTGGATTGTTATTTAACAAGTAAGTTTTCCTTTTATCTGCAAGTGCCTTGCCTTTTGTGTGCCAGGTAATTGAAATTTGGAATGGGGTTGAAACTGTGGGGAAGGAATTGGGTATTGTTATCTTCAAAAGACTCTTGAAATGGAAAGGTGTGTTTCAGAAATAGGTGGAAAAGTCTGTTCAGATGCATCCCTTGTTAGTGGAGCCAACCAGTGAATGGGTCCTGAGTTTGGCAACAGTGAGGCATTTGTTGTGGGAGAGTCAGCTTCCAGCTGAGGTGGTAGCATCACCTATCCACCCAAGCTGAAGCAGAAGCCAGTCTGTGATTACAGAGTTCCACATGAGCTGGCTTGCTGTGTGACAGTTATCAAAATGAGTGACAGTTGGACTCTGGCTGGGAAAAGACAGGCACCCTGTGATTGACACTAACTTTGCAATAACACTGGGCACGATGCTCCAGTTAAATTAGAACTAGGTTGTTTTATTTGGACTGACATGCATTTAATTCTGAATCAGAAACTAAGATCTTCTCTCTCTTACTCTTGGGGAAAATTTGGATTCTAATCTAGACTGTGTGATTGACTGGCCTCTAGAATATGCCCTGTCTGTACCTCTGCTGCCAGATTTCACCCCATTTAGAGTTTTATTGAACATTTGTGCCTGGCTCATCTTTCATCATCTCATGCATAGTGAATTGCTTAATTGGTAAATGTGTTCAATGATCTATCACTCTGTAACTCAGACCAACAACTTACATGAGGATTGGAGGACTGCTGCTCTGAACACATGAAACCTTAGGTTGAACAGTACAACTCAAGTGTATTCTTTCATCTCCTAGGCTTGAAGCTTCAACCTCTGTATCCCTGTCCAGACTGAAAACCTCTAAGCCACTTCCTCACCCAACAGCAGGCAGAATGTTTCATCTGCTTTGTATTATTTTAATTTTCATTGGCTGGGGTATGAGTCTTTCCATTTATCCAGTAATACCCCTTGGTTTCTGTGCTTAGATGTGCCTCCAGTTTCACTTTTCTAAAGAGATCTTAAAATGAGATGTGCCATCAAAACGTGCACTCAAAAAAGATTGCACATACTTTTACTGGTTTAAAGAGAAACTTGCTAACAGTTGCTAAAGATTGTATTCTGCATTTTGCTTGGTGTTTTCATTCACTTGTTGTTTTACCCACCACTTGTTCCTGTTTACCTTTGTTTTTTGGTCACAGCTTCAATAGCAGCAATGGAAAGTCAGCCTGCCCTTTTCCTTTTCATAGTGGTATATCCTGTGACTGCAGGCTCTGCTCAGCAGAGAAGCCTGCAGCCCTTGATTTAGCTTCAGTTTTGGATTATACACTGACTCAGCCACCCTCAGGGCTAAACTAACCTGTGACTTCTTGTATTCTAGTCAGTGGAGAGAAGACACCTCGAGGTACCACTTCAGACTCAAGCAATTTGCTCACCAGCAGAGGTGTCCAGAAGAAGTTTGGATGGGAACAGAAACTTCTGGGAAATCTCCAACTCAATACTGCCCCTGTTTCTGGTCCAGCAGGTAAAAAGCATTTTCAGACAGGAGAGATTTCCAGCTAGTAGAGATTTCAGTTAGATGAGGCTAAATGCAATGTGATGCCATTAGTTTGCTTTAGCAAAGCCTTTGTTCAGAGCTTTTCCAAGTCCCTCACAAACAAAACAAAACAAGCTCTAGAAAGCAATTACCTTTAGCTATTAACTGTAGCTTGGATTTTGATTGAAAGCTGGTGAAAGAACGAGGCAGAGGAATTCTTTTCCTGA